>VTFQ01000008.1:36383681-36651181 GCA_036281575.1 Ancherythroculter nigrocauda
GCCTACGCTAATTTAAAAATGAATTTTATTTATTTCATTCTCATGTGAACGAGAATAACAAACATTTCGAACTTAAATGGAAATGCCCCCTTTCACTCAGGACAACAGATGCCTCGTTGATTCTTTTTCTTTTACAAATGAGATGTTGAATTGCAGTTTAGGCTACCCAGCAGGGCAGGGGCCCGTTTCAGAAAGGAGGTTAAGTGAAAACTCTGAGTATGTTAACCCTGAAATGAGGGAAACTCTGGGTTTTCCGTTTCAGAATGGGAGGTATGTCAAACCCGAGAAAGCAGGGTAAGTCAAGCCTGTTTCTGAAAGAGAGGTAACTTCTACTCAGAGTTAGTTACCATGGTAACTTACTCTGTGAACCTAACCTGGTCAGGAGCAGGTTTTCTTTGGTAAACCCAGAGTTTCCTTCGGTCTCCTCCCCCTTTTTAAAGTGCAAGTAATGTTTAAATAGTTAACTCATTCATTCACAGTGCAAAAATGCTTTTCGTACCGATTTTTCATCTTATTTCAAGTACAAATATCTAAAAATTCTTAAATCAAGATGGATTTATATAAGAAAATGATATTCGATATTTAGTCTTGTTTCCTGGGGGGGATCTAAATTAAGTGCATTTTACTTAAGTAAAATTATCAATATCTGCCAGTGTGGTAATAAAAATAATCTTAATACAAACGGAAAGTGTCGGAGTGTCTACCCAGGTGAAAAAAAGTGCAGTAAAATACACTTTATTTTAGTACACAGTACACTTCCATAATGTACTTAAAGTGCTCTATTTCCATGCACTTTTTATACTTAAGAAGTATAAGAAGAGCTTTTAGTATATTAAGTACAAAATAAGTGCACGAAAATAGAGCACTTTAAGTACATTATGGAAGTGTACTGTGAACTAAACTAAAGTGTATTTTACTGCACTTTTTTCACCTGGGGGAAAATGTACTTATAACTAGTACATTTGTAATATATTGTAAGAAAATCAATGTCATTTAAACTTAGGATTACTATATAAAAGTCTACTAAGACTGAACTAATTTTAAAGCATTGAAAGCACACTTTTAAAAAATACACTAATAAATTCCTCTGTATATTTTTGTGGTAGTATACTTTTTTCATTGCACTAAAAATCTATTTAAGTAGTAGTGGTATTTAGTATACTTTTCCAAGTGCAGTGAAGTACTACTGAAGTACAAATATACATTGAATTAGTGCATTTATGGTGTATAACTTTGACACTTTTATTTAGCACCAAATAAAGAATGTACTACAAATTTACTTGCTTGTATTTAAGTATTTTTTTAATATATTTTTTTCCTCCTGGGTATTGCTAAGTGCAAATTTACAGTAGCCCCGCCCACCAATGTCACACCATGTTAAAACTGACACATATTCTAGTGGTTGCAGTGGTGTAGGCAATAGCGTGTTGGGTGCGGAGAATTAATTCGTAATGTGATTGACTGGGTTCGCATCCGCCTTCTGCCGAGCTCGCTATTATTCCTTTTCCCATCACATATCACATCAGAAAGGCATTTATTTTCAATAAAAATGAAGGAAATTTTCTAAAAGTGGAAGTAAATTGCCTAACGAGTGTTTAATAATGATAAAATCCTTTACACTCTTATTATTGCATCCTGCATTATTTTTTTCTTCTTCTTTTTTTGCATGTGGGATACCATGAAAATAAATATTAGTTCAATAACTTACCATTCTACCAGTTTTCACCTTTGATATTATAACAGTGATAAGAATTAAACTTGCATCGAAGTATGTGGACGTCGTTTTGTCACGTGCTGTTGCCATGGTGAATCGTAATATCGGAGCTCCATTGATGATGGCTTTTCATAGTCGTGGTGCACGTGCTTAACTCAGAGTCAACCTACTCAGAGTCGATTGAACTAACTCAATTCAGCTGTTCTGAAACTGAAAACTCAGAGTTTCCCATCTCAGAGTAAGTCAACTCAGAGTTCAAGTTTTAACTCAGAGTTGGTTGTTTGTTTATTTATTTATTTATTTATTTTTTGCCATGGACTGGCCCATCACGCAGGGACAGAGGCCCATTGGTTTGTCTTCTGAACTGACAGGCCAAAGTGAGAGCCCCCCCCCCCCGCACTGTTTTTTGTTTTTAATTGGAGCGCATGAGAAACTGCAAAAGGCAAATACCCGCTCACCGCTGCTGACGAACATGCACTGAGTTTCTGCCGCCCGATGAAGTAGCCTAATAAACAGCGCAAGTCACTTGATGCCTTGATCCTTTCAGATTAGTCTCAAAATTTTGTTTAAAACAGTAGTGTGATATATGGGAACATTACAGGTTCGGTGGTGAATCTAGCTGAAAACAGCCGCGACCATGTAAAGACATGATGAGGTTAATTGGAAAACGCCAATACACACAACTACAAGCTTGTCAATCCAACACCACCACCTTTATAGTAATTTACCTTGCAGCTACTGAGTCATTCTACGAAACGGGTGCCATTTGGGTCCGCAACATTTTATCAGATGCATAAGGCACAAAATATGTCCCAAAGTCTGTTTCCAAAGCTTAAAGTTATTAATTCAAGTGTTCTTTTTGACATGATATATGATCAAATGTTTTCTTTGAAGATTAACATACTATTTTTAATCATTTTTCATTATTACATGTAATATGTAATTATTACATTATTACATATTACATAAAAACGCAGACTTGGCAACACTGTTTGGTTCATTAATTCACTCATTCACTCACTCACTCACTATATCACTCACACACTTTTTACTCAATTTGAATGTCTCCCTCCCCCAGTTTTTAAAGTTTAAAACCAGCAGATCATATAGAGAAACACTTTGTCCATACCACCCCGTCACATTTACCACCCCGTCACAGGGTCAAGGTTTATGGAAAGAAAATGAAATATTACATAAATTAATGTTGAATGATGTTCTTGTTGTGTAGACTGATCAGATGAATGTAACTTTATTTGTATTTTTTAAGTAAATTCATTTTTCAGTACAAACAAGGCCATTGAAATGTCAAATTCATGTTTCATGATTAAAAATCTAAAAATAAAAAATATATATATTAAATTACAGACTTTCTATTGATGGTTTCCAAAAAAGGGACATTTTTCTATTAGGAAAACATTAGATTTTAAAAATCTATTTCTTGTTTTACTACTCCAATGGCATACATATTGTCCGTGACGGGGTGGTACAAGAATAGCTTTCTTGCCTGAATAAAAAGGATAATATTAATAAAGATTTTGTGCCTGAGGTGGGAAAATATGTTTTTTGGAGGATTAACATATCTTTCAATTTGTAGGTTTGTTTAAAAAAAAGTTTGTTCATAATGAAAATTTTGAAAAATGCAAAGTGGAAATGGCACCCGTTTCGTAGAATGACTCTACTAACAGTGAAGAAAAATGTTGTTTGGGCAGCAATTATTAAAAATGCTGCTATTATTAGGCCTACTTATATTTAATATTGCGGAATATAAATCACTTTCTTTCATAAAGACTGTTTTCGTATTTTCTACGTTTACAATATTTGATTACACAATCTATAGTTCATTACCTATTTATTTTAGAAACCATATACCCATGGTAATAAGAAGCATGGTTTTACCTGTGCTCTGTCCATAGTAAATTTCATCAGGGCAATTAAAGGATAATTTAACAAAACAGCTTTAAAGCCTATATCCCATGGAATAAGGGCAAAGCTTTATTTTTATTTTTTAAATATGTTTTATGACATTTTTAATAGTTCTTATGAATTTTAATTGAAGTAAAATGTTATTTCAATGAGAGCATCATGAAAGATAGATATCAGTGTCTTAAATAAATTAGGTGTTAACTCTTTAAAAATGTTATTGTTTTAAAGGGGTAGTTCAACCCAAAATGTCATAATTTACTGACCCTAATGTCATTACAAACATAAATTACTTTCTTTCTGTGTAACATAAAAAATAAAATAATCGCAGTCAAGGGTAGCTTAACCAAAATGGTTTGGTTGACAACATTCTTCAGAATATCTTCTTTTGTGTTTTACAGAAGAGAGAAAGTCATACAGGTTTGGAACGACATGAGAGTGAGTAAATGATGACAGGATTTAATAGCATTAAATTTACTTAACGGCATAAAAAAAAAAAACAGTGCTTTGTTGCCAAAGTGAAATTCTATGTGACAAAAATGCAATATTAAATTTGTTAACAATTTTAATTATTTGTCAATAATATCCATCATTATTTGTCGCTGTCCTCGTTTTATTTATTCATTTATTTACTCCAATTTAAGGCCCTAACCCCAGCAAAAACATTCACAGGGGAACTTGTGGGCCGCATGGGCTGGGTTTGTCTAGGGCCGAATTTTAGCCTCAGTCCAGCCCTGCTACCCAGTGTTTGACAGTCTGCCTTTTACTTTAATAAATGAGCTCCATACGACTGAATGCAATTGTTTAAGACATATTTTACATGCAAAATGCCTGTACTATAAAAGTGAATTGAACCCATCCAAGTGATGCATACTTTCACTTTCACTCGTTGCAGCATCATTCACTAAGAGAGCGTGTCTGGTTATGACTCAGACAGAATAACAGATTTAATCAAGGGGGGAGCCGGGTGGGTTTGTGCAGTTCAGAAATTAGTCGCTTCTGCTGTTAAAATAACAAATATCGTCGCTAACGGCAAACAGTCTCCTTGCCCAGTCTCACTTTCAATAAGGTAGGCCTATATAGGCGTAAGGCCTTTATTTTTTATTTTTTATTTCTTGTTTGTCATGGCGTGTGGCGGGTCCATGTCCGCTCCGGTGTGTCTCATTGAAAATGATGATAAGGGCAAGCTGTGTGTTAAGAAACAGGCTAAAGACATTCTGGATGGGATCAAGGAGCCGGTGGTGGTGGTGCCTATATTATGAACCGCCTGGCAGGACAACAGTCCGGTGAGAAAAAAGTCTTTCTCATGTGCAGTAACATGCTAATAACAAACAATTGTAAATGGCGAATATAATTAACATAGCCTATTAAAAATGAAATAGACCTATAAGAAAAAAAGGGTCTGATGCTAATATTTGTGCTCTTAACTAATTGATACTCAAATTCATCAAAATCCATTTCATACACTTATATTAAATATATTATTTATTCTCACTATATTTTGTGGGGCACAAAGTAAATGATTTTAAAGTGAAATAACTGTCTTGAGATTGTAATGATGAAAAAAGTCTAAAAGGTGCACTCAGTAAAACAATTTTTTACACATAAATACACAAACAGTACACTGTAACAAATTTCTGTAGTTTTCACAGCATTATTACTGTAAAATGAACAAATCCTTACTGTAGAACCTGTACACAGCATGTTGCTGTAAATCTGCAAAGCATCATGGTTAAATTTTAATGGTGGGTAAATTCTACAGTAAATTTATTTTTTGCTGTGAATCACAATAAAGAAATTTTGAGCAGGGCTTTTTTCAGCAGCAGAAACTGAGGAGATTCCTCAATTTCTTTAGGATTTGTCTTCAACAAGGTAACTTTTCTCATATTTTGCAATGTTAGGTTAATTTACCAAAGCGTCCTCATGTAAATTCACCTGTGTTTAGGAGTGCGCCAGGAGAGAGATGCAGAGAGCGGCACTAAGCCATATCATTACAAACATAACTGTTTGGTCATGTAAATTTTTTTTTTATCTGTCAATATTTGATAACGTCATTAGTTTGATGGAGTAACATTGCTAGATAAAAGTAAACTGGAACTCTATGCACATGCATGTGTGTTAGCAAAGTGCGCTAGCCGTTTCTTCTTGTTTTTCTAGCTATGGCATGATGAATCAAATAACGAAGCAGGCTGAAGTAAAATGCAGCAACAGGTAAGGATTTTAAACAGTACAACATTTTTCAAAGGATCATGTTTTTCTGAGCTTCTCTGCCAGGAAAAATACAGCAGCTACATAGAATAGATGCTAGCTTTTTTAAGTGAATTAATGCCTTGTGGAAGCATTGTGAGCATTATAATATATGGTGACTGGTTCAACGAGTTTTGTTCGGGAACTTGATCGATATGGAACTTCATTGATACAAAATGGATATGACAAACTACGTACATGTTGTGACCAATCGATGTGTTGTCATGATCTCAAGTTCATATGTTCTCAAGGCCACGAGTTTAGTGTAAAATAATCTACATGACATATAGCAACATGCTTTTCATTTTTTTCTATAGTAACTGTCATTAGTTAATTTGCTTTCAGCTGTGTTAGATTAATTAGTGTCGTTTCTATTAACTAGTTAAGTTGTGCCTTGTCTCCATTCTCTGTTTGGTGTTACGATTATGTTAAGGTGTGTCACTCTGTCTGTTTAGTGAATTGTCTTGTCTTTGGGGAATTTATTAAACTTGGTATTGGATTTATATTCAATGCTGCAATAGTATTTTTCTGTCTGCCAGCACACACACCCATCGTGTGACAATAATATAGTATTATTGTTACAATGCGTGGTTAGGAAAGTCACAAAGATGAGGAAACTTTCAAGGACAGACTTTAATGATGAATGCTTAGAAAACAGGAATAAAAAGAAATGCTATCTGTCATTAGAACTGAGGAAGACTAAGGGAAAACTGAGGGCTTAGAACAAACAAAGGGACCTAATAAGATAATTAATGAGACAACAGGTGAACAGAATGATTAATCAAACAGACTGAGAAACTAGGTCCAACAGGGAAGAACCAAAAACAATGAAGACAGCATACATGTTAATAATGTAATATAATGTAGCCATTATGCAATAATTGAAAATAAAAAGTGTTTAAATTTATTAATGTTACAGCTTGGTTGTATGTATATGCACAAAGAGGAAGATAAAGGGTAGAACAAACTGGCAGACACAAGACACAACCACACATAGAACCATACCGGACAAAGATTAACTGAAAACACAAGACTATAATACACTGACAAACGAGGTGGGTAATGGAACACAGCTGATAGTGACAACTATGGTGACAAACTAGTGGTGGGAAATGGTGCAAAACTGGAATCCAAACAGGGTGAAATGGTGACAATTAAAAATCTCCTTTTATAACTATCCCATGTTGCTAAAGTCATACAGGTTTGTTTACGCATTACGCATGTGAGCTTGTGAATCAGTATATGGTGTACATGAATCCGGACAATTGTATGAACAGTAAAAGACACTGGCTCACACATTGGGATGCAGATGACTCTATTTCTGGCGACAACACAATGTCATTATTTTATAACTCAACTACTGGTATTCGTGAACAGCAGCATTTTCTTGTTACATAAATGTGCAACAATTCAGGGATAAAAATGTTAGTTAGATTATGTTAATTACCTGTCTAGTGATTTATGTTTATGTAGAAATATAATAACATAATGGTTTGTATTGAAAAAAACAAACAAACATCTATCTCATGTCGTTATGTGTAGTGAGTTGGCTCATGTGATCAAAGTTTCACTCTTCAGAACGTCCGTTAAGGGAACATAGTGAGCATTGTTGCTCCCTGATTTTCATGGTGCTTTGTGGGACTTTTTAGGAAGTGAATATTTCAGTGCACTGGAAAGATTCTGTGACTGATACAGCCCTTAAAATGGCTGACTCCCTGATCAGTGCTGACTACTGTACTAGGGAGCTGATTGAGGCCCACTCATTATAATGTCCACACTAGTTAATATGGTCAACATAGTAATATTAATGTTGACTGGATTATTTAATTTAGCCAGACCAACTTGTATACATTGTCATCAAGCCACCAGTCTTGCCTTTAGTTGTCTACATTAATGACTAATTTCTTCCACTGCAGGAAATGACTCTAGCCCAGAAGGAACTTTCCCATTCAGGAATAAAGTTGGTATTAAAGATTTTGACGCTTAAAATTCTACAGTTTTTATATTATATATACTTTGTTTTATTCATTTCCAATTGTATCTGGAAATTTTAATTCAACTTCAACAAAGATGATGGATTTGTATGTTTAGGAGTGTTGTATACCAAATAATAAAAATATATAGCCTATAAATGTGTATATAATGTAAAATATTTTATGCCTATGTATTTTCACATTTAAAATGTTTAAAATAAATGTCATTTTGTGACAAAAATCAAGTCTTCATTTTATAGTACACAATAAAAACAGTTTACAGTAATCTTATATTTGCTGTGATAAAAAAATACAGCAGTAATAATAAAATACTGTGAAATGTACGGTAACTCACTGGCAGCAATTAGCAAGTAAGTTGTTGTGTTCTATTCCACCGTATGCATACTGTGAATGTAATCACAGTAACTATTTTGTTATTGTTTTTATTATTATACAGTAATTTTACTGTAATAAGAAACACAGTAAAAAAAAGTTACTGTGATTTGATTTACACTTATTATTTTGTTACTGTGTTTATTATTACAGTAACATTTAAGTTACTGTGATTACATTTACAGTAAGCATACTGTGGAATAGAACACAGCAACTTACTTGCTAATTGCTGCCAGCAAGTTACTGTGCATTTTACAGTGTTCTTCTTACAGTGTAGTCAGAACGTTCAGTTTTCCATTTCCATGGCGTGTCTACAAATGTCAGAAATTCCTCCTCGCATAACATGAATTCATCAGAAATTGAATGCAGGTCTGTCTTGACGTAATCATGTAGATTATCTGTAACAAGATTTCTGGAAACTTGCAGCGTTTCATGATTGATTTGATAGCAGGATTAGCATTCGCCTGCGAAGTGCTCTTTTTTTTTCTTGTTTCGGACTTGCCTATTATGTTACTCTCTAGTAGAAGGACAGTTATCAACTCATCGATGTTAGAAGTCGAAAGAAAGTGACAGTCTTTTTCTGACTGCACTAAAAGCCACTAAAACTATTTGAGTTTGCAGAGCACATCAACTCATACGTTGCTAGATAATTTGGAGATGGCAAATAAATAATATTTTTCTCTCCCAAAACATAATCTTTGTCATACATTTCATAATGAACTCAGAAAACTAAGGATTGTGGATCCTTAAAATGAGCTGTATGAAGGATGTGAAAAAAGGCTGCTTTCCAAGGACCTTCAAATTGAGATGGACCTTCAGTAGTGCTTGATGATGTGACAGCTGAGATATAGTTTTACTAGGACACAGCCTTCCATTTGAGAAGCACACATAATATAGCCTATACATTATTATATTTTTTGTTATTAATAATTATCTTATTTTTGGTAGCTCAGCTCAGAATGAGCGGTATAACCTGCCCCGCCTCTGTCTGCTCCATTTCTTTGCAGTGAGAAAGTGCTTTTTGTGTTCCTTTGACCAGCTAGTACACAAAACATGAGGAGAATGGAGGAACTGACTGAGGAAGAACTGGATTCAGAGTTCCTTGAGCAGGCATTTACGACAATGCAGAGCCTAAAGTAGTCAGTGGAGGCCGTACTATTACTGGAACACGTGTGTACCACCTTAAAAACCTTTATAGAGAACAAATTTATAAAAGTTTTGAATCTCTTTTGAGAACCAATGATCAATGGACTGTGTATAATAAACAAATACAAATTACTTACTGAACTATGGAGTGTTTCCTGACAGCTCTGGGGAATCTTGCTGAGGTTTACGTAGAGGCGATCCGCAGTGGGAAGGTTCCATGTCTGGAGAACGCAGTCGTGTCTCTGGCTAAGATCCAGAATGTCTGTGCACTGGAACAGGCCCTGGAGTCCTACATGAACAAGATACTCAGCATGGCTCAGCTTCCTATGGACCCAAAAGATCTGTAATTTATCCACACAGTCGCATAAAAGAAAGCCACTGAAGTTTTCATCACCATGTCCTTCAATGTCAATGACCACATTTACCAGCCAGAGCTCATGGTAAAATTGAATTCTTGTTGTGTACTATTTGCATTGAATATAAGCATTATCATTTATAATTTGTAAACTAATTTTTAACCTTCCATCAGTTATTAAAAAAAAGGTAACAAATGCTGTCTTAAACTTAACTTGCATTAGTATTGAACCCAACATATTCATTTACAAACTTCTGTGAGCGCTTCTGAACAGAAAAATCAAAAGAGAACCATCACAAACTCCTCCATTTCTGCAAAATTTGTTATATTATCTGAAAATTGCATGTGTAGCCCCTCCGGTTCGAACCGCCTGCTCTAAGCGGGATGCAAACCCGGGCCTGTCTGCATTGGAGACTGTAAGTTTATCTACCTCAAGAATCGCATATAGAGCAGCGCAAACAACACGTTTCTGTGCGAGTGTGTGTGAGTTTGAGAGAAAGAGAGAGAGTGGGAGAGAGTATGCGTTTTCAGGACATAATAAAATGTATTTTGTGGCAAAAACCATGACAATAATGTTTTTATCCTATTGTATACTGTATTTATTTGCTTGGTTCAAACACAAACAGCATGTGAAATGAAGGTCTACTAAATACAGGCAAACTTGTGTCTAACTACATGTTTAAATCTATGACTTTTCCAATCACGAGCAACACAGTAGCCTACATAATATTTGTGTACAGTACTGTAAGAATGAGAATTAGGACATTACTCAGTAATAAGCTAAATATAATCTTATTAAATAAGAACCTACTGATGATTGTGTTTCATAAGCTATAACTATAAATTAATCCATTTGTAAAATAACAGTGATTTGCATGAAAGGGTTGTTTATTATTTTTTGAGTCCTTTCATCAGCACCTTGTATTGGAGGATGGCAGGAAGGATGTCTGAAACAGCTCCAACAATAGGCATCACAAATTCCTTCATAAAACCACCAGAACTTTTCTCTTTCTCTTCCTTTTCTTTTTTAAGATTCGTTATCTCTTCATACAGAAGATCAGCTTTCTCCCTAAAGCCTTTGTTTAGCAACTCCTCCCGCTCCTTCAGTTTGCTCTCAATGGCTCTGTCCATCTCCTGCTGCTGCTGCTCCAGCTCCTGTTTGAACTTTTCCTTCATCTGCCTCATTCGGTCTTCCTGCCGCTCTTTTTCTGCCACCCTCATTCGTTCACTCTCAATGCGTTTCTCCTTTTCCTCTTTGCACTTCTGCTCCAGCAGAGCATTCTTCTCCTTATCCTCTGTCAGTCAAGATAAAAAAAGAGAGAAATGATGTGAAACATGATGCTAATACTAAACCTCCAGAATCTGAACTCCTCCTTAGAAGAGTAAGAATTTGAAAAAATGCATATGAAATGGAAACCAAACTCAATACCAAATGCTCCAGGATAAAACAGCCTAATGAATTACAAATATTTATGAGGTTGATAAAGATTTACCTTGAATCTTTCTGTCATTTTCAGTGAGTTTTTTGTCTGTGTAGAGGATGCTGTTTGCTTCAGCTCCTCGCTCATTCAGAAACTCATTCAGCACAGCCTCAGCCTGCATATATTACAGTACATTAGAGCACATTCATAGAAATACTCATAACCCTACGTGTACTCAAAGAACCATTTCATAAACACACAGAACATGTCCTCACCGATACACCTTTGTTGGGTTCTCTGCGGTACTGCTCAACGATGGCGTCTCTGTCTCTGCAGTAGAGTTCATATCCTCCAGACTGACTGTACTCTCCATTCTGCAGCCGTTTATTCATGTCAGAGAACAGATTCTTCAGCAGATCTCTGCACTTTCTCTCTGACGCCATCTCATTCTCTTTCCAAAGGCCTACATTGTGTACATCTATGTTTTCCTAAACATACACACACAGTACATACAACACATATAAACACTGGGAAAAGTCTGTTATACTAGCTGAGTTATTAGTTAAGGAATAAATAACCGTATGTGTCCCCCTCTAACTTTCCTAAAATAAAAAGATATTTTTTCCTGCACACACAAGGACAATATTCAAATACTTCAGCTAAATATAATTTAAATAATGCATAATGATTCAGTTAAGAGGCTTTTGCATATTTAAGAATATAGCTGCATTATTATAAGTGTGCACATAATTGTGCATGTGAAACTCACCACCAGTTTTGTTAGGTATTCTCCTTTTTCATCTTTAAAGGAGCGTTTCATGAACTCAGCGGTGGCCAGACTGCTGAACTTCTTGTGCTCTGAGGAAATATCATCCACACTTACTGGGAACTTGTTCTTCACCTGCAAAGATCAGCATGCTTCGTCATTGAATGGAGGTAACAAATTAAAGTACCCAAATTAAAATTAAAAAAGAAAAAAGAAAAAAAGAATAACTGTGAATTTGATACATCCAGAGCTTTATTTATTTACTAAATATTATCATGCTTATTATCATTATCATGCTTGATGCATGATGTTTTAAACTGTTGCCTGCTGTAAGTGACCTGTATAATTTAACATTATATTAATCAAATCATTATATTAACAGGCAGCTTTAGATAAGTAAACTCCAGTTTGCTGTAACAGCACTGACTAAATATATGAAATTGAATATGTCTTACCTCTTCCATCCCACTCTGATACACTTTCAAAGCTTCTTGAACAGCTGCCTGGTTCTCTAGATTTGCCAGAGTATCCACTGCATTGTCCAGACAGGGCACCTTCCCACTGCTGATTGTATCCACATAAATCTGCACCAGATTCCCAAGCACTGACATCACACACAAACACATCAATATTACCTTTTTAAATTTAGATCTGGTTTCACAGACAGAGTTTAGATTAAGCCAGGATTAGGCCTTAGTTCAATTAGGACATTAAAGTTGCTTTTATAAACATGTCTTAGAAAAAACATTACTGGTGTGCCAGTACTGTCATATTTTAAGACATGTCAGTACAAAGTTGCTTTTAGTTAAAACAGTTCAGTCATGCATTTTAGTCTGGGACTAGGCTTAAGCCTTGTCTGTTAAACCAGGGAATAAAGGCGTATGGATCTGAAGTTCACACTCTGAACACTAAAATGTCCCAATAAATTAAATTATTGGGTAAAACACTCACATTTGCCAGTAACTTTGTGTCCCCCTTTCAGTGTTTTCACTAAACTCTTGTCAAAGATGTGGTCACAAAAACGATCTGTGACCTCCAGAAAATCTGGTACAAGGTCCCGTTCTTGCAAGCTTTCTAAGCGTGTCATGTTTTCAGGTGACGCTGGAGATGGGAACACGAAACAGTTCCGGGATGGGAAATAGGTTCGGATGCATTGACGGGTCAGGTTGTAGTCACTGATTTTCTTATTTACACCTAAATGAGGTTTTTAGGAGAAAATTGCAAGTTTTACCAAAGAAGATTATGTCAACATTTTTTTGTTGTTGTTAATATTTACTGACTATTTATTTACATTCACATACTGGTGCTTGATGTTTACAGTATGTCTGTCTATAATACCTTTCTTCAGCTGGAGGGCAAACTCAAGGTACTCGTCCTCAGTCACTTTCTTTCCATCAATTTCCAGTTTCAAGGTGAAATCTCTAACCACCCAGATGAATGATGGGAAGAAAATCACATATTTTGAATCTTCTTCTTCCTCTTCTGCTGCTTCTGCCGATTCAATCTTGATCTTTTCAGCAAGCTCACTAACATAGCTGCAGCACATTGAGAAACAACAGCATCTTACAAAGTGTATGTTTGTAAATTTGAAAAAGGAAGTGGGTTACGTTGCAGGTTAAAGGATACTGCAGCTTCTCCACTGCATTGTTATCAATGGTGCCGCGGCTGTTGTACACCAGAGTGCTGCTGAGCAGAACAGCCAGACAGAAGATCCAGCCGTCATTCTTAGAGTCTCCCTGAAACACAGTGTCTTTAAAATCAAAGAATCCACCATATAACAATATTAATAAGTCTATAGCTCTTTGTTCTCACCTTGTCCACATCACCGAGTCCCTCTGTGTCCAGAAGCACCAGAGTGTGTCCTTCTTTATAGGGGTGAGGGACACACCACATCCAGATGCCTTTGGTTTTCGACTCAATAGTGTTACCGAGAGCAAAGCCTGAGACAATTACAGTTTTATTATTATCATTAGCATGATATAGCTAATACTCACACATTAAGCTGGTATGTGTAGACGGTTCTCTCACCTGACTGTTGTCCTGCCAGGCGGTTCATAAGGTAGGACTTCCCCGTACGGTAGAGTCCCACCACAGACACTACAACCACCGGCTCCTTGATCCTACTCAGGAACTCAATGGCATCCTTACAGACGCAGAGCGATCCGTTCACATTCTCCACCAAACAAATGGGCGAAGGCATTAGTCTGGAATTAGACATGCTGGCTCTCTCTAGCTCTTCCTGTTTGCTAAAGGGGGGAAATAATAATTCGGTTGCTGTAAACAATGTTTAAAAACCTGCAGATGCAACATACTTCAAAACAATTAATTCTTCATGGACTCTCAAAATATATTGTACCATTTACATTCTTTGTTAATTAGCCATTAAAAACCTCATTTTTATCTGTACAAAAATAGTATGAAATGCTCACTGGCAAGTCATTGTCATTCATTCACCAGAGACCTGTTCTTCTTGCTGATTCTTACCTAGTTAATTCTGTTCTTAAAACTCACATGCTTTATTATTTCACAAGAGTTATGATTTCATTACAATAGTTCATTTATTTGCATGATATTTGTATGATAACATATTGATTAGAAGGGGTAAAGATCAATGACATGCAGTGTTGGGGAGGCTCCAGGAATGAGACTGGGAACCCCTGACTTGGATTATTTGTATATGAATAATATATGTATAATAATGTATGTATGTATGTTTGAGTTTTCAAGCATTTTTTTGAATATTTGAACCCTTTCCAGCAGTGACTGTATGATTTTGAGATTCATCTTTTCACACTGAGGACAATTGAGGGACTCAAACACAACTATTAAAAAAGTTCAAATATTCACTGATGCTCCAGAAGGAAACACGATACATTAAAGGTGCTAAAGAGGATCTTTTCGTCGACTGAGAAACCAAAGACTGTTACTGAGTTTTTGAAATGAGTGCATGCGTAAGAACAACCCCCCTCCTTGGAAGGAACGCCTCCCAAAACTCGTAAACACTCATATTGGAACACGAGTGTTTACCACCGGCATTCGCTGTATCGTGTTAGTGGATTCATTATGTCGGACTCACCGCAGGTAACTCATAATCTGCAGTTGTTACTCCTGTCTCCTGACAAAAACATTGCATGCGGCGCCTGTGGAGTGTGGAAAGTTACTGGAGCGCGCAGCCGCGCTCGTCTCTCACAAGGAACGTCATGGCAGTGATTGACAAGCCAGAGGGCCAATCCGCGCACGTCTCTCACAAGGAACGTCACGGCAGTGATTGACAAGCCAGAGGGCCAATCGTTTACGCGATTGGCTAATGTTTTTAAGGCCCTACCTTGTGCACAGATGATGTATATTAATATTATTCCTTTCAATGCACCTAATAAATAGTCTTTTATCAGTTAGTAAAGACAGTTTCAAGTAATATTGCAAAAATGTATAAAACAAAACATCCTCTTTAGCACCTTTAAGAGCCGGGGTGAAAAATATGCAAATTTGCAGAAAATGCTTTAAAACTGAAGAATCTACAGGATCTGGAGGATTTTTCTGAAGAACAGAGCTCAGTTTAACTGCTCAGAACAAACAAGAGACTCATGAACAACCATCACAAAACAAAAAAAACAGTCGTGGATCATCCAGGTAACCGCACACAGTATTGAGAATCAATGTTCACATACTTTTGAATGGGGCCATTTGAATAAATTCAGCTATTGTTTTGTCTTGTGAACTAAATGTAAACATCTGTTATATAAAATATCGTACTCAGGACAGTACTAAATAAAAAATAACATGCATTTTGTATGATCTCTCTTATTTTATTAAAATTATTCACATTTTCACAGATTCTGCAAGTGGTTCACATACTTTTTCTTGCAACTGTAGGTCTTATTAAATCACGAAATAAATTTTGCTCATTAAATACATATTTGATTATATGCAGTTGCAATCGTACATGGCTTATTGAAATTTAAGACTTTTATGACTAGTGGCAACAATTACTGCCCACATTCATCTAGCCATTTGACATCATTGCCACATCATAATAGTAGAATTATATGAAAAACTTATAATATTTTATTATTAATAATAATACTGTATATCAGCAATAATACATTGAAACAGGTAAATAGTGTTTTAATAAAAAAAAGCATCTACATTTATCTGAGCAGGAATGGGTCAGGTCTGATCGCGCATTGGTCTAAATACGAGTCAGAATCCCCACGGAATGACATAAATGACGTTTGAATGTGGTTTTCCGAGCCCTCGTGCGCCCCCTAAAGGAAAATAATTTTTGTCTCATAGGAACAGTTATTTCCAGTGTAGTTCTTCAGATGTTATTCACATAATTAGAATGTGTAGTTAAAAATTAAATGTCAATAAAAATCACATTGTAAATAAAATGTGTAACTTGCACAAGTCTTGAATGAACATATGGCCTAATGAAAACTAAACTAAAACTAAAAACTAAATAAAATGTTTGCACTGATCTCTCATAATAATTTGCAATTATATTTGTTTTCGAAAAATTTTGTTTTTGAATACCAAATAAATAAAAGAAAGTTCACTTACATGACACTAAATTTAGCTATAGGCCTACGTTGAATCTACTGTATGATGAGATGAAAGATACCGATGCTCTCTCTTCCCTTCACGATGCTTCTCAATGCGCACTGAACGGAAGCGCAGTATCCGCAGTATGTTTTTCAGTATCCACCCAAATCGATTTATAGCTGAGTAACGGTGATTTCTTGGAAGTCTTATCCAGTGGTCTAACCCAACCAGCGTTGTTTCGCCTTTCGTTGTTTCACCAGCGCTAGTTTCACTTTCGTGTCAGCATCACTGATTCTCAAATGAGAGAACACGCCTCGTCTCTGTACCATTTATGGTGTAAAAGATAATACAGTATCACACATGGGGAGCCTGCGCATCTGTACGCCTGTTGTAATTGTTTTGAGAGTTTATGAACGATGTTTCAAACTAGTGTTGGGAAGTTTGTTCTATGAACCGGTTCTTTCGGACAGTTCGTTTCAACCGATTAAAAAAACGGTTCTTTTACGTCCTTACGTAATGACGTCCATTCTATCATCCGGGCGGATGAAAATATGCTGCATTCACGCCACCTCGTATTTACCGAAATCGAGCTGTTCACGTCCTTTGACTGGGAATTATGCGTTTCTATGGCACCACAACCAACGCCTAATGTATCTACAGCGGCCACGTGGTACATATGGGAGCTTTCAGAAAACTCCCAGCTTACAAGCTGTAATTACGAGCTCTACGAGGACGTGAACGCTTTTTACAAGCGGGAATCTCGTAACTACAGGAATTACGAGGCCGCGTGAACGCACCTATACATTGAAACACATTCAAATAAAGTAATTTGTAATCATAACTTAAGTTAATAATAATAATCATCGACATCATCAGCATCATCATCTTGGATACGTTTCTTACATAGGCTTTGCAAAAGCACCCAATGCAGGCACTGCATTGCAAACGCGGTTGATTCACCCAAGGCGACACTCTGATGTTTTTGGGCAACAGCCACTAGATGGCGCTCCGGTAGCGCGGCCGAGCTGAAAATACTAACTGGCATAGATATACATAATAAAGGCTAGATATCTTACGGCGGAGTCTCTAACGTCATCACCGGCGGCCATCTTGTCACAGGCAAGCTTTCTGGCCGGCTCTGTGGTACCTGATGTAAGGTGGGTGATCTGCACGAACACAAATACTCTTATCTCGCTGAAATCTTGACGGATTTACAAATGGTTTGGTTTCTTACAAACGTTATTAGCGTGGCTATAATTCTGGATACTTTAACATGTTGAAATTGCAGCTTTTCTTTTCAAAAAACGACTTAACCGTGCAGCATGGTTGTGTATCACGGCTACTTGAGTTATCAAGGCTGAGACCAAAATCGAGCTGTTCAATTATATATGTTTTACTGAAACCAACTAATCTTTTGTCTAAATTACAATCTTTGTGGATGTGTTTGTAGTTATTAGCTGGCTAATAACAAGAAGCTTTGAGTGAGACCTAGTAGTTACAGTTTAGCTGCTACCCAGCAATTTTACATCAGTGGGAGAGGCAGAATTGCTCTTTCTTTTCAATATACGGTAACTTAAGTTGCACATGATTTCCAATCGGTTTGGTTTGTTAAAAACATCTTACATTATGATACAGGAGAAGATGTCAGACTTTTGTGCAGCCTACGGATGCTCTAATCACCATAGTCTCAAAACGAGAGCCCATAGGATCACCTTTCGCCTGTAAGATATGACAATAATATGATTATATTTGGGATAATCATTAGTTACTTAGTGGATGTATGTACAATACAGGTCCTGTTACACAGGAACAGCGGGGCTGTGACATAATAGTATTACAAGATTGTTGTTGACCCAAAGCTTTTTACAAGTTTGTTTACACAAGCGCAGAATGTTTCTTTTGGACATTTTTTTCTTTTTCTTTTTTTTGGAACAGTGATCTCTGAAGTAGGCACAGTGCAATGTCGAGGGGAAAAGCCTAGTAACCCTGAAGAAGTTAAAATAAACATGTAATAATTCAAATTGTTTTATTATAATAGTAATATTCATATTATACAAGTGTGTGTGTGTGTATATATAATATATATCTCATGTTGCCATTCTGTACACTGAGTTTTAGTAGCCTATATATTGATTTAACATAAATACCTTGTGCGTGTGTATATTCATTGCACATATCTGTTCTGTTCAATGTTATTTTCATATGGAAGTCCATGGTTGTAATTATTCATAAGTATGCAGTGTCATAAGTACATCTCTGACGTTTATAACAAACCAAACAGTTTGAAAATTGGTAGAAAATTGAGCAAGTTATGGTTATTTAAAAAGTACATGCACCATTACACAATGTTACGAGTGAGCGAGCTGACTGTTACAAGATGGCCGCCAGGTGCGGACGTCGACCTCCATTGGCCAGCAGCGCGGACGAGACATCTAGCCTTTATTATGTATATCTATGCTAACTGGACCATAGAATCCTTCACATCTTATGCACCCAAAATCTGCGAATTTCACAACCAAATCAGAAGCGCAATAGAACAGTTTTTTAAATTAAGTCACCAGTAAATTGTATGGCTCCCACAGTAAATGTTGTATTGTCTTGCATGTTTTATTTTACCAATTGTGGAATCCAACCATTCATCCATCTGAGGTAACGTAGGTAGCCTACTTTGAGTATTTCCATTTTATGCAACTTTACACATTTATTAATAGTAAATTAATACTTAATAAATTTAAGATCTTCATGTTTGCAGCGAACAATATATTTTACACCTAGTGGAATATCTAAGTCAGAATTGTACGGAAGAGGATTAGGGCCAAGCAATAATAAAAAAATAAAACCATCTCGAGATTAAAGTTGTTAAATTTCGAGAAAACTCGTTAAATTTCGAGAAAAAAGTCGAAATAAAATGTTGAGAATAAACTCCTTAAATTACGAGAAAAAAGTCGTTAAATTACGAGAACAAATTCGTTAAATTATGAGAAAAATGTCGTTAAATTTCGAGAAAAAAGTTGAGATAAAATGTTGAGAATAAACTCATTAAATTATGAGAATAAAGTCATTAAATTACGAGAAAAAACTCGTTAAATTTCAAGAAAAAAGTCGAGATAAAATGTTGAGAATAAACTTAAATTATGAGAAAAAAAGTCGTTAAATTACGAGAACAAATTCGTTAAATTATGAGAAAAATGTTGTTAAATTTCGAGAAAAAAGTCTAGATAAAATGTTGAGAATAAACTCATTAAATTATGAGAATAAACTCATTAAATTACGAGAAAAAAGTCATTAAATTATGAGAACAAATTCGTAATTTAAAGAATTTGTTCTTGTAATTTAACGACTTTTTTCTCATAATTTAATGAGTTTATTCTCAACATTTTATCTCGACTTTTTTCTCGAAATTTAACGAGTTTTTTCTCGTAATTTAACCAGTTTATTCTCAACATTTTATCTCGACTTTTTTCTCGAAATTTAACGAGTTATATCTCGAAATTTAACAACTTTAATCTCAAGATGTTTTTATTTTTTTATTATTGCTTGGCCCTAATCCTCTTCCGTAGAATTGAAATAGGCTATTTCAATTCAATGTACATTTTAATGGATCACGCTATACATAATGATCTTAAAACACATGATGCATTGCTGTGTCTGTTATCTCATTATTCACACTTTTGGACACTTTTGCTTTAACGGACATTAGACAACACTGCAAAATCAAGCTGTTATATTCATATATTTATTGTCATATATTTATTGTCATTAACATTCCCAATTTTTCCAATGCATGTCCTTAATTTAATTTCATATGTTGGTAATAATTCTGTGTTTATAAGCCTTTTAAAGAATTTTAACCCAAACTGACTGGGTCTCTAGAGAGCAAAGGTTTTGTGAAAAAAGTGGAAGACTTAACACAAAGTGTGTAAAATAAACTGTAAAAAGGATTTGATGATCACTAGAGATGTTGTCATCATCATTGGATTTCAGCTTTAATGTACGTTTTTTTTTTTAACAAAGCAGCTGATATTGCCATAGAAACTAGTGGACTGCGACTCGCTTTCACCCCAAAATGGTGGAAACGCAGGGCTGCTGCTCGGCGCCGGTGTTGCAATGGAAGTGTTGCTTCTTATTATTGTATATTCTTTGATATAGTCTTCAGCTTTTTACAGAAACCATGATCCAGCTCATAAAGCTTAAAGGGTTAGTTCATCCAAAAATTATTTATGTCATTAAGTACTCACCCTACTTAAAGGTGCAATATGTAATATTTTTGCAGTAAAATATCCAAAAACCACTAGGCCAGTGTTATATGTTTTGTTCACTTGAGTATTTACAATATCCCAAATGTTTCCAACTATTTGTAAATCGTGAGAAAATTGCAGTTTTAGCCAAGGCTCCGGGACGTGTGAGTCGCCGCCTGTAAATTGCGTCACACCCGCGTTACCCTCGGTTTCCGAGTACCATGCTTTACCATGCCTCAGAGAAAAATACTATTTTGTGAAGTAGTTAACATAGCATAATCAGATGCAGCTTTAATTTTAATTTAATTTTAAAATTAATTGCATGCCATTTATCAACACAAGCCATCCAATGTTTAATATGATATTCTAAAATCGATCAATCTTACTGCAGTGTGTCTCAAACAAGTGTCTCACAGCAGCCACTGAGCGAACGCGCAGAATAACGTTATAACATCATTTTCAACACACTCAAATGTATCTAATATGATAAAAAGAGCTGCGTTACCTCATACTCATGACCGGAATAGCGGAAGCGGCACCAGAGCCTGTGTCATAATA
The DNA here is from genome assembly GCA_036281575.1 of Ancherythroculter nigrocauda. Taxonomy (NCBI): domain Eukaryota; kingdom Metazoa; phylum Chordata; class Actinopteri; order Cypriniformes; family Xenocyprididae; genus Ancherythroculter; species Ancherythroculter nigrocauda. The sequence goes on from VTFQ01000008.1 coordinate 36,404,955, forward strand.
AAATTTCCGCTGCTCGTGAGGCGTGTGTTGCGCAATTGCTCCAGCGGCCTCGTTCAGCTCCCACAACATTCGGTCCTGCTCTGCTTCATACTACAGTAACGTTAATCTCATCCATGAACATGATTTGATCCCGAGTCGTATCCCTATTCTTTTGCACCGTCCATTGAGATGGAGACCACATGTCCCGAGATTCCGCTCTAAAACTTGGCGTCATCAAGCTACGCCTTTGTTTTGAATAGGCTTCTAGTGACCTCTAGCGGACAAAATTATTACATATTGTACCTTTAATGTCGTAGCCTACTCATGTCGTTCCAAACCCGTATACCTTCATTCATCTTCAGAACACAAATTAAGATATTTGTGATATTTTGATGTTTTTTATCTCCCAACGAAATCACCACATACAAAAGGTCCAGGGCTGGATTTCCCGAAACCTTCTTAACCCTACGTCATTCTTAAATTATACCTTAAGCTGTACCTTAACGTTAATACGTGTTTCCTGAAACTTTCTTAGTTAAGTATACCTTCTGTAAGTCATACTTTCGTAAGGTTGGTCTGGATCACTCTTAGGCTATACCTTATCACTACTGACAGTCTATACGAATATAATTCTGAAGCTGTAATACACCCAGTTTTCGATTAGAATTATGCAAAGATTAAATGCAAAAATAGGCCTGCTAAATAGGCCTACAAATGTGCTTTGGCGCTGAACCAGAGACGCAAATTGTACAGACACAGACAATAGTTGTGATACTTGGCATGTATCACAACTATTCAGTGTTTTTAACCTTATCCGGTTTATTTTAGGATTCAGACATTTAAGTACACATTTGAATTAAGGCTACTGCATAAAAAAAGACATTTATTGTTTATTAAAATCAAATTCCATACACTGATGTCTACGGAAGCTGCAACAATAACCCTTTCAATTATATAATTTGACGAAGCGTTTTAGTCATATAAGATACACATTGTGTATGAAACAATAAAGTTTACTCTTTTCTCCCAGTTCACTGGCCACATCCCATAACATCCCATGAGTCCTGATAAATGCAATTTCTACTTCTCAAGTACTTCTTTTTATAAAGAACACTGATTTCTCACATAATGCAGTGAAGCAGCCCCTGTATGGAGTGAATTATCGATTCTCGAGCCATCGATATCAACCAATTCAGCACCGCCGCCATGGACAGCACCTGGTAACGTCGCACTTAAGAATATATACCTTAAACAAAGGGATAGTTCGGGGAACACGCCAAGAAATGGTATATCTTCAGTTATTCTCTACCTTTAGAGTCTTCGCAGCGCGCTAAGAGCCAACGTTATCAGAAAATCCAGCCCAGAAATGTAGTAGGAGCAATTTTAAAGCAATGTATATTTTGTCCACTGGGTGGCGCTCTGACACTGCTGTGTATATTAAGAGCACCTGATAATGAGACCTGATAAAAATGCATATGTATGTATTTTATTATGTCTATGAATGAGACGACAGATGAACCAATGGGGAAGGTGTATATGGCAAATTCCAAATGTATATGTATAGCCGTTTGGAATGCACTTGGCGAACGGAGCAACGTAATTTCGTCATTATCTTCACCTGTAATGTTCTCATGATAAGTAAGGTGTACATCAGCTGATTAGCTGTTCTTACGACAGAAATTTCTTATCATTGCTGCTATATATATATATATATATATATATATATATATATATATATATATATATATATCACATACATACTTACATACACACAAATACTGCTCAAAAAAATAAAGGAACACTTTGAAAGCACATCAGATCTCAATGGGGGAAAATATCATGCTGGATATCTATTCTGTCTTATATGGACTAGGTAATGTGTTTAGGAACGAATTAAAGGATACCACATCGTTTGATGGAAATGAAAATTATCAACCTACAGAGGACAATTCAAAGACACCCCGAAAATCAAAGTGAAAAAATGATGCAGCAGGATAGTCCATTTTGCTGAAATTTCATTGCAGCAACTCAAAATGGTAGGCTACTCAGTAGCTTGTATTAGTACCATTTATGGTAGCTTACTCATGTAATTGTACCCACGTGCTTGTATGCATGCCTGACAACATCGAGGCATGCTCCTAAAATATAGAACTTTTTCCTGTAGGCTACTAAAAAGCGAACGGTATCAGGTTATTTGTAATGCACGACATGCTGGCACGTGTCTGTGTTTAGCAGGTTAAGTTAAACGGGTGATTTCCGGGAAACCACTGAACTGTCTCGAGGGAACTGAACCAACCAATGCCAGTGCCAAGTCTGCGGTTTTCCCGCGGAATTGGGCTACTTTTACACTGATGCCGCGGGTTGTTTTTCATGTCCGCGGGTTGAATCAACCCAAAATAACGTGATATTTACCCCCCGGAACACGATTTTTACCATGGGACCCCCCTGAACTGCGATTGGGCTAGTCTTGAGGAGCAATTGGGCGGGTTTTGTTGTGATAACCTGGCAACCCTGGAACCCACCCAAGTGGTGCATACTTTCACTTTCACTCGTTGCGGCATCATTATTTACTGATGAGCGTGTCTGGTTATGACTCACAGAATAACAGATCCAGTCACGGGAGGTTTGTGCAGCTCAGAAATGAACGGTATCGCGTTCTGCTGTTAAAAAAAACAAATCGCTAACGGCAAACAGTCCTGTGCTCTGTCTCGGTTTCAATAAGGTAACTTATACGGTTTAATCTTTATTTATGTGTACGTATGAAATCGCGAGAATGGCTTTGTTTTTATTTTTGTTTTCTTCTTGTGCTTTGTTGTTGTTTTTATCGCAGAGTCATGGCGTGTGGCGGGTCCATGTCCGCTCCGGTGTGTCTCATTGAAAATGATGAAAATGGGAAGCTGTGTGTTAAGAAACAGGCTAAAGACATTCTGGATGGGATCAAGGAGCCGGTGGTGGTGGTGTCTGTGGTGGGACTCTACCGTACGGGGAAATCCTATATTATGAACCGCCTGGCAGGACAACAGTCCGGTGAGAGAATCTTCTGGAAGTCTTTCTCATGTGCAGAAGGTTACATGCTGATATAACAAGGACACTGTAAATGAATATGTGTAAAACAGTAACTGTGTCATTCTTAATTTTGTTAATGTTTTTTATGTAGAAAGACGAACATAAATAGTGATGAAAGCCAAAATATTAAATCACAGATGTATTACTAAGTAATCCACTATTTTGTGTATGTGTGTGTGTGTGTGTTTCACCTGAGATTTGGAGCAAAATTAGAGGGTGTAAAAATGACTTTAGAAAGATGGAAGCATCATTACTTTATTTTTACGTCAAAAGTTTACAATGACCAGTATTTACAAGAGAGTTATCATGTTTCTCACTTCAGAATACTGATCCAAATAATTAGTAATTCCTTCTGAAAGATTAGTGTTAGATTATGGCTCCTAAGGCGTGCCTCATCCCAGTCCTCTTAATCGGCAATTGAATGAACAATTACTCAGCGCTGAGGGAGATTAGTCTCTTTTTATTTAGCAGAAAAAGAGAGAATATATAGAAAGAGTACAAGGGGTGTAGTATAGGTTTAACAAATGAGAGAGAATGCATCATATAGCTCATGGTATAGGAATGTGATACATATAGAAAAACACGTCTAAATATGGTCATCTCCCGGTCAGGTACCCAGGCTTTCCTAGGGATCCCAAAGACCTTCTCCTATACTTCCAATACAAAAGCAGGGACCATTCCCTGTCTCCCATTCAATCCTAGCAGAGCTTCCTTATATGGAAATGGTTCCAGTACATAAAGAAAACCATATGTTAAAACAAAGAATACAGCTTCAACAGAGGACAAAAGACCCTCTGTCCACTTTCCTTCAATGCTGAGACCAACATAAAATCTATCAAGTAATACTTCAGTCATTACTAGTTACATTATGCGTTATTCATGTTAATTATAAACCTGTATTTAGTAGTTCTTAGTAGTTCTCTGGGAGGTATGATAAAACAGTAGTTACTGATTAGCTAATAGTGAGCTACCATCTTCAACTGAGCACTATTACTTACTAATTCATTAATCAGAGTTTCTTGTTAGTTACTAGAGTGTTAATGATGCATTACTAATTTGTTCATGTGTAGTTATTCATTAATGAAGGATCAGTATTCTAAAGTGTTACCATTTTATTTAACTAAATCACGAACACATAACTAATCTAACAAACACATACACACAAATCACACATAAAGGGGAAATGAGAAAGTGGGAGTGAAGATACTGTAACACAATAGGGGAATGGAGCTATGAAAAGAGTAATTTAACAAGCTGAGAGGGAACCATCACTATCTCACTATAAATCACCTTTGTTAACAAAGGGGTTCACAGCTTAATACTAAATCGCTTTTTAGTGTTCATATGTACAATACTTGCAATAGCTGTTGAAGAGTGTCCGGATATGCAGTCTTGAGAGAAATTCTTGATGGTTCAGTCCGATGGTGCTGAAGTTGTAATCAATATCTTCTGCTCTGAATGAAGAAATGACGACGAACTTGCTCAGTTAATTTGACCCTGTTTTGGTTGAGGAACTAAAGTTTTATTTATTTGTTTTGTTTGTTTGTTTGTTTGTTTTGTTTTTTGGCATAATTTGTTTTAATTATTATTTTTTAACAAGAACAAGAAATAGAGAAAATATTATTCATATTCAGAAAACTTTTATGAGGTTGTTACCAACATGCAGGAAACCATTTAGTGACAATCACAAAACAGGAAATGGCATCACAAACAGAATATCATCTAAACATTTTCTTTGAAATAGTATGTTTTTCAGAAACAAAACCAATTTGAATACAAATATTATATTACTGAATTCTGGACTGGCAACTAGATTTTTAAAATATTTGTTTTTCATCTCAAACATCCTTATATGTCATTGTGATTGTCTCAGGCTTTGCTCTCGGTAACACTATTGAGTCAAAGACCAAAGGCATCTGGATGTGGTGTGTCCCTCACCCCAATAAAAAAGGACACACTCTGGTGCTGCTGGACACAGAGGGACTTGGTGACGTGGAGAAGGTGAGGAGAAAAACAACACTGCATCCATAGAAATGTAATCTCTATAGCAACAAAGTCTACCATTACCATGTCTTGTGCTTTCACTTTCCATTATCTAGATGAGAAAATTCACTGCACAGAATAATTTGGACTTTACACTGTTTTAAACTGAATGGTCTAAATGCTAGTAAAGGTAAATAAGTGGCCACTTATTCTGGAGTTGACAGACTGTTAATGTTTCAGGGGGATGAGAAACATGACACGTGGATCTTCTGTCTGGCTGTTCTTCTCAGCAGCACTCTAGTGTACAACAGCTTAGGGACCATTGACAACATGGCACTGGAAAAGCTGCAGTATCCTTCTCACATGCACAATAAACAAACAATAAACATGCACATCCACTGTAATAAATTAAAAACACTCTCATAGCATTAGTGTAATTCTTCCTGAACAGTGCTGAATGTAGCTACGTTACAGAGCTGACGGATAACATTCGTGTGAAGGCAGAAGTGAGTCGAGATGAGGACGAGTCAGCAGATTTCATGCGTGTTTTCCCATCGTTTGTCTGGGCTGTTCGTGACTTCACTCTGGAACTGAAAAAGGGGGATGACCAGATAACATCAGACGAGTATCTGGAGAGTGCATTGAAACTCAAAACAGGTGAGAAAAAGAGTTGGCATTAAACACATACAGTACATACTCATTTACTTACAGGCAAAATGCCATTACAGATCATTTTTGTCCTGTTGAAAAACATTTTAGACCAATTAGAACAATATTACAGTAAATTCTATGATTGTCTTAAGGCAGCTAGTGACACACTAGTCATAATGACTGTCTCCAAACAAGGTTTCCCAAAAAAAAAAATTGGCACTCATAAAATAATACAGTGTATTCTAACCCTTTGGATCGCTTACTAATCTGACCCAAATATTACTGGTCTTGAAGTCTTTACTTATGAGCTGATTAGTTATATCAGGTGTGTGTGTTTAGAAAGAGTTTGAAAATGTGTTGGTGTGCCTCCAGGAACAAGGATGAGAAAGAATAATCACTGATATAGGGTGCTTGTCAAATGGAAGGCTTGATCCTATTCCTAGGAAGGAAGGAAGGAAGGAAGGAAGGAATAGGATTAATGCCTTCCTTCCAAGGTAGGAAGGCATTAAGGCATGTCCAAATCCAAAGATAGCTTCACTTCCTGTCTCCTGAATCTGATTGGTTCTGAAGGCAGCATAGATGTATCCTTCACTGCCTTTGATATCCCACAATCCTGTGCTTTCCATTCTGTGACAGCTGAGCTAAAAAACAAAGATGGCTTCTGAAAGCTGTGGCTGGCAGTCAGTTTGTGTGTAAATATATGTTTTTGACTAACGTTTTCCACTTTTTATGTCATTTCTAACAAGAAATTAGTAATTAGTGATTAAATATTTGCCTAGTTCTCACCAAAGATCGCTCTATTTTGCTGTAGATCAATAAACCATTACGCTGCCTCAAAATTCTGTCTGAAATCAGTTTCGTAAGGAGCCTTTGTGCACAAATGCTGCCTGCAAAGTCTTTGCCTTCCTAGTCAAGTTCTTCAAAGGCTTGTAGGCTAGTGTCCTCCTCAGCATTAAATGCTAGAATGAAACGGTCTAGTAAGTGCACATGGCTACATCACACATGTTCCCGTCCCCACAGTCAGGACACGAAAATACTATTAAAACTTAATTTTGGAAAAATACTTTGTATTAAAAATCTCAGTATTAACTGTCTTTCTATTAATGCAATACATTGATTGACAACCATCTGTGGTCTCCTAGTGACTTACATTATTGGCTGTTTATTGTGAAGTGATTAATTTTTACAGCAAAACAAAAGAAACATGTAAGCCTTAATCTCCAAAAACATAGTTTTTGTCTTACATTTCACAATGAACTCAGACAAACTAAGGATTGTGGGTGATTGAAGGGTACATCCTTCAAAATGAGCTGAATGAAGGATGTGAACAAAGGCTGCCTTCCAAGGATCCTTCAAATGGAGATGTGATAATGACGTGGCAGCCGACTTATGCAGCTTTACCAGGACACAGACTTTCGTTTGAGAAGCACTTACAACATATAGAGTGTATACAGTGAATGGATGAGGCATTTATATAGCGCTTTCCTATGTACTGTGCACAGCATAAATGAGTACACCCCCTCTGAAACTTCTGAAAGTCAGCAATTACTCAATTACTTAGAAGATATGTTAGGGTTCTTTAAAGATATAATGTTTCAGCAAGTCTGCTTAATCAATTACCAAAGAAGCATGTCAAAATTGTTCAAGAAAATAAGATTTTCTTATCAAAGTGATAAAATGTTGTGTAGCAAAAATGAGTACATCCTCCTAAAAGTTAATAATAATAATAATAATAATAATATTTACATTTATTGTCATTGTAACTGATTGTAATTGAAACTGTTGGCCATTCTGGAGGTTCTGGCCTGAAGGGACCTATACCTCCTACTTGAGGGCAGCAGGTGGAACAGACTGTGTGCTGGATGTGACCTGTCTCTTATGATGTTGTATGTCCTGTGCATGCAGCGGGAGGTGTACATAGTAGAAATCTCCGGGAGAACTGTCCTGATGATCTTCCCAGCATTTTTCACCACCCTCTGGATCCTCTGCAGTTCAGCTATAGTACAGCTAGAAAACCACACTAACAGCCCATAAATCAGCACACTTTGGATTGCACAGTTATAAAAATTTATCATGAGCCTCTGGTCGAGTTTGGCTCTTTTCAGCTTCCAAAAAAGTCTCTGCTGGGCCTTCCCTACAGCTGAGGTGATGTTACTGCCCCAGGACAGATCCTCCGACACAGTGAGACCCAGGAATTTAAAGCTGCTTTTATGACATTTTATGTAATGCAGTAACATGGCCTCACCCCCTTTGTTGCGTGTTATTGGGGGCAGGGTTTATGTAAATTCTAGGGTTAGTGATGTCACCAACCTGGGAAGAAGCTCGTTGTTGTCCCTACCAGCCGTTTGTGGTAATGAATTGTATTAGTGATCATAAAGAAAATACATCTTTTGTATTTGTTCAGAGGGGGTGTACTCATTTATGCTGTGCACTGTATTATGATTCCATAATTATGTTACTAATAATTATCTTATTTTAGGTAGCTCAGCTCAGGCTGAGCGGTATAACCTGCCCCGCCGCTGTCTGCGTCATTTCTTTGCGGTGAGAAAGTGCTTTGTGTTCCCTCGGCCTGCTAGTACACAAAACATGAGAAGAATGGAGGAACTGGAAGAGAATGATCTGGATTCAGAGTTCCTTGAGCAGGCAAAAACTTTTTGCCGTTACATTTACGACAATGCAGAGCCAAAAGTCGTCAGTGGAGGCCGTACAATTACTGGAACAGGTGTGTACCGCATTAGAAACCCTTGAGAACAAATTTATAAAAGTTTTGAATCTCTTTTGAGAACCAATGACCAATGGACTGTGTATAATAAAACAAATACAAATGACCTGACTGAACTATGGAGTTGTGTTTCCTGACAGCCCTGGGGAATCTTGCTGAGGTTTATGTAGAGGCGATCCGCAGTGGGAAGGTTCCATGTCTGGACAACGCAGTCGTGTCTCTGGCTAAGATCCAGAATGTCCGTGCAGTGGAACAGGCCCTGGAGTCCTACATGACCGAGATGCTCAGCATGGCTCAGCTTCCTATGGACCCTGAAGATCTGTCCAACATCCACAAGGTCGCAGAGAAGAAGGCCACAGAAGTTTTTATCGCCATGTCCTTTAATGACAATGACCAGATCTACCAAAAAGAGCTCATGGTAAAATTTAATTCTTGTTGTGTACTGTTTGCATTTACATATAAGCATTAGCATACATTTAATTTAAAGAAAATTCCATGTTGTTTAATACAAGTGAAGCTCCTTAATGTGGATTACCATAGAAACATTTTTTTTACCCTTCCATCAGTTATTTTATAGTATATATATATATATATATATATTCTTTTGTAAATGTATTTTAAAGGGATGGTATAATGCCACTTTTACAAGATGTAAAATAAGTCTCTGATGTCCCCAGAGTGTGTATGTGAAGTTTTAGCTCAAAATACCTCACAGATCATATTTTATAGCATGTTAAATTTGTCACTTTTTGAGGGTGAGCAAAAACGTTCTGTTTTTGTGTGGGTCCCTTTAAATGCAAATGAGCTGCTGCTCTCAAAATGGGGCAGAGTTTCAGGAGTTCATGTTAGCACTTAGCAATGCCTCACATTACTTCACGCAGACTCACTAAAAATGTCAGAAACTGTTCAGCCTTTTATGATCTAAATGGAGTCAGACAATGATGGAGAGACTCAAGAAGAAGTTTGAAGAAGATTTTGAATGCAACAGGACATTTCTGAACAGTTAGTTAATTCATTTATGTAGCTGATGTGGGATATCTTAAAGTCATTGATTAGCATATTCTGTCATGATAATCCATAAATCGCTCGTGTGGGAAGTTCTGGGAACTGTTGTAAGATGCCTACAGAGCCAGAGAATATATGCTGCATGAAGATAGAACAGGTATAGTTTAGTTTAATAATGGTTATAACTTGTCATTTTGTCATCTTGCTTTTATGACATTTTATGTAATACAGTAACATGGCCTCACCCCCGTTGTTGCGTGTTATCGGGGGCAGGGTTTATGTAAATTCTAGGGTTAGTGATGTCACCAACCTGGGAAGAAGCTTGTTGTAGTCCCTACCAGCCGTTTGTGGTAATCCTTAAACAGAGAATTCTTTAAAAGAAAATATTTCCGCTTGCATTGAACTTTTAGCGCTGTAACTTTATAGATGTTGTTTATGCTCAAACAGCAACATTACACAATAACTAAAGTTAAAAAAGTGAAATCGCAATGAACCCCCCCTTTAAACTACAATTTTGTATGGCAAAGCAGCTACATTTTCGTTTTCATTATTTGAGCAAATTTTATACTTAAAGCTGCAGTCTGCGATTTTTGGCCCTCTAGCGGTTAATAAACAGAACTACACGCATCTTGCGGAAGAACATTGTAGCAGGAGCTACAATGGCGAGTCACGCAGTTACTGTGATACTCTGCGGCGAGTCCTACCAGTCCGGTCTGAAATAGTCCGAATATAAACACTTATTATAAGTGTACCATAATGATTCAGGGTAAGACAAAAACACGGTTTGGAAAATGGATTCATGTTATACATTCTCATTATATAATTTTTGTAAATTTTGAACACAAAAAAAGTTACGGACAGTAGCTTTAAAGTTTAAAAGATTTAAATCTTGTGTACTTTGAAGACCTACCAGAAATAGACCACTTAGGACATTACAGTCTTCATTCGCAGTGCTATGCTTATTTAATGTAGTGAATATGTGCACAGATTCAAATAATGGAGATTCAATCCATGTGCAATATTCCCTTTATCTCAAATAAAAGTATAAACATTTTCTCTCTCTCTCTCTCTCTCTCTCTCTCTCTCCTTGCTTTTCACAATTTAGGGGAAGATTCATAATGAATATCAAGACATCTGCCAGCAGAATCATGAAGCGTCTCTCATGCAGTGTGAGGAGGTTCTGCGTGAGGTGTTCGATACACTGGAAAAAGGCATTTCTGATGGATTATACCTGAAAGCTGGAGGATACCGACAGTACAGAGACAAGCTCGCACAGCTGGCCAATGAATACAGAGCAAGAACACAGTCACAAATAATGGTACAGAACACACATGCATGCTTTGCTTGTGCTTCATTGTTCTGGATGGTCAAACAGCATGTAACAGCACTGATAAACATCCTTGATGCTGATAAGATAACATGACAACAGCTAACAGTCATAAAAATGAAAGGTTGTTCTAAAGTCTGTTTGCTTTAGTTATTGTCCTTGAAACATAAACTTAAAATTTTGAAGAATGTAGCAGACCTGTCAAACCTGAAATAGGGTGAACAAAAAAACACCATGACTCATGTGCTACATTTTATGTTATGCAATATAAAACAATTAATAACCTGGGCAACTTTTATGGTATTTTAATGATTGTTTTTGTTTTGGAGCTTGACAGCTATGGTAACTAAGAACTTTGTATAAGAAATAACAGCATCAACATTCCTCATGGAAAAATGAACACCATGTTAATGGTTTATATATTTGGGTGAACTATTCCTTTCAGTATGATTTGTTGCTATCAAAACAGCATTCCCATTTTTAAAAAATGGATATTTTGAATGATTATAAATGTTGTTGTTTTTTCCCCACAGTGCGAGGAAGTGTTGAGTATGCATTTGAAAGCAAAGGAAGAGATTGGAAATATGATTCTACAAGCCGACCAATCTCTCATTGCAGCAGAACAGGAAAAAGAGGGTACAGTTCAAATCATCTTCATACTTTGTCAATCAAGGCTGTCAATGATACACAAGATTATGCATTGACTTCAACCAGAGCACATAACAGTAACAAACAGATTTTGTCATTAACGTATTGCTGGAGTAGCTCACACTTTTATTACTATACACTTCTCTTGTATAGTCATAATGGGTGTGTAGACTAAACTTTGTCTTTCTCTATACAGTGCAGAGATTAAAGAGTGAGATCTTAGAGCAGCGACAAAGAGGCCTAGAGGAACAGAACCGGTTACAGGAGCAAGCGTTTCAAGACATGCAGAGAACTCATAATGAGCATGTGAATCAGATCCTTCGTCAGATGGAGAGAGAGCAAGAGAGAATGAGGAGAGACAATGAACGAGTCCTGGAAGCCAAACTGAGGGTAAAAAGGACATTTACTCTAAAAACTCTCACATGTTCAATGTTGTGCTTAAAGGAAAATAGTTGTAAGTAGAATTAAAGAAAAGACCAATCACAATTCGGTATGCAAATCAATGCAAGTAATGTATGAATTTCATCACAAACTCAGATGAAACTCAGTGAGTTGAAGTAATCACTATTTCTGAATAGGTGAACATTCTTTCAATAAAATGGCCTGAATTGATTGCAAAGGTGTAATGCTCAAAGTTACACCTGTTTCACACTGCAAGCGTGAGCGGCGCATGAGCAGCACGTGAGCGTAACTACATTGTAACTGCAGCTGCAGAGACGCGCGAGTATTCACACTGAAAGCATATGTACAGCATCACAGCAGCGGCTCGAAGCTGAGCATTTCTTTACAAAGACAGCTATGAATTTGTTTTTATAAGTTGGTCATTTATAAACTTGATAGTCTTGAAAGTTTGTTAACATGGGGAGGTGTATAACATTCGCATATAAACGTAAATAAATAAAAATAAATAAATAAAAGCCTCGTGTCATCCGTTGCTGCACACGAATGAGGTAAGCTTTGTGTTTTACATCATGTGCCGCGTGCACGCTTACAAGACTCGGCGAAAAAAGCCAGCAAACTTGGGTTTGATTTGGGTATGCTGCAGCAGCCTATATAGCTGTCATATTGTAATAACTAGTAATGTATATTGTAATTCCTGTAAATAATGTTTATATACAGGAATGCAAACACATCAGGGGTGAAAAAGGTGAGAAAGATGCGAGACATCACATACCACCCCAAACAAAAACAAAAAAATGTACCAAAGTAACTCGTCGCCACCTACTGTGGCATAAAAATGTAATACAATCTTTATTTGAAGCGTAACATTAGTTTCAAAGGTAATTTACTCATTTTGATCGCTGCTGCAAATCTGCTTATATCTGGCTGGGGTCTGCTCATGATTCTCATGATTTCATTCACCATGACCCTGTCCAAAAACTGTCCTCTCAGTCTGTCCCTATAATTTAAGTCATACTGTCTTTAAATGCTTACAGAATAAACAAATGTAAGAAGTAATGTAGAATATATAAAATGTTTATAGGCTAAGTAAATAGAATATGGGTGATTCTCTGCAACAGATTGAGATGTTTTTGACATGCTCGATTAGATGTATTTTCTGAGTTTACAAATTGCTCTACAAACTGTGTTTTTGAGGTTTACTGAATGTGCTTATGGTCAAGATTAGGATTAGACATTATTTATTCAGGTGCTGTTTGTGTTGCAGGAGAAGGAAACTCTTCTAGAGCAGGGCTTCCAGAAGGAGGCTGCCCGGATGCAGAGCGAGATTGACAGCCTGAAAGCAGACATGAATAAACAAGAGACGTCCCAACCCTCCACGATGAGCAAGGTTGTGGATGGTATTGGCACTGCGGCGACTTTGTTCTTGCCAGGCTTCATCCCTAAAGCAGCTGGTGTTGCTCTTTCCTGGCTCTCAAAACGGTTTTGAAAATGGATATACATTTTTCACACATACTCACCTAAACATAGGCTTTATATATTATTATATATATTATAACACAGCTTGAATTGTCCAGCATTTACTTGTCATTGCTGTTCTCCTAGATGCCATTCATGTTTAAAGCCCAACTTATTAACTGCCAAACTTGCAGCAACATTTGTTATAAACTATAAACAAAGCTGAACTTTCAGAGTGATGAGAACAGAACTCTTTTACATGTAACTTTAAACTGATTCACGTAATCTGAATTCTGACATAAATATGTTGATATTTGGCCATACTGAGACTGACATTGGCCAATGTCTGTAACTACAAAAGTAGTAATAACTACAAAAGTATTCTCGTCAGATTAACAAAAGCCTTGTCAGTGGACAATAGAATGGTACTTTCTTTCTGTTTAAAGTTTTATTTAACAGAATTATACGACTTAAACTGAATTATAGTGTATTCACTTTTTCATTGTTTTTGTTGGCTTGTAATCAAATAGAAGAAACTGTGTTCATTTTGACATGCCTATAGGCTGAAAGTGGTCTGTGAAATATAATAAATGTTTAATTTGATTCAGACTGATTGTGTCTTAAACAAAACAACACATTATGACAGGTTAGGTAAGTAATTTCATGAGTTCACACTTACAAATAAGTCAGGTAAATTAATTGGTAAACGTATTTGGCGTGCTGTCCGGGAAGAGGGCTCCGAGCTTGGTAATCGGCCCGAACACAGAGTACCCCCCCCTTTTAGGTTATATGAAGAAACCCAGAGAGTGTGAGGAGACGGGGTGGTGGAGGGATTCTGGAAACTGTCGAGGATCCTTGGGTGAGTTTGACTGTGATTTTATATATATATATATATATATATATATATATATATATATATATATATATATATATATATATATATATATATATATATATATATATATTATATATATATAGGCCTGAACTCATGCCGATTGGGTAGATATGTTGATTACAGATTGTTGACAGCTGGTTGAGATGACGTAATGAGATGACATAATGATTGTGTAGCTTATTTGACTTGTTCCTCCCGAACTACGTTAATAAAACATAATTTAAATGGAAGCACATAACTGTATTCCACACAATAGAGCTTAAAGGGTTAGTTCACCCAAAAATAAAATATCTGTCATTAAGTACTCATCCTCATGTAGTCCCAAACCCGTATGACCTTCGTTCATCTTCGGAACACAAATTAAAATATTTTTGATGAAATCCGAGGGTTTCTGAAGCACGCATAGGCAGCAATGTCATTGCACCTTTTGAGGTCCAGAAAGCTATTAAAGACATCATTAAAATACTACATGTGACTACAGTGATTCAAACTTAATCTTATGAAGTGACAAGAATACTTTTTGTGCGCAAAAATAAAACAAAAATAATGACTTGAACTGAACTTGAACACAATTTGAACTGTTGTCATACACAGTTGACATAGTGAATGCAGTGCAAGCTTCCGAGTTCTACGTCCGAACACCGACTTATTTTTGGCTGGCTCCTGCATCAGCATCACACACATCTGTTGTGCTGCTCATGTGTACAGCGTCGGCCAATACTGAGCCAGCATTCAGACGAAGAACACAGCAGCCTGCACTGCGTTCACTACGTCAATTGCGTGCAACAACAGTTCAAATTGTTGAATAAACAATTACAAAAAGTATTCTCGTCACTTCATAACATTAAGGTTGAACCACCGTAGTCACGTTGACTACTTTTACGATGTCTTCACTACGTTTCTGGACCTCAAAAGGTGCAATGACGTTGCTGCCTATGTGTAGTTCAGAAACCCTCGGATTTCGTCAAAAATATCTTAATTTGTGTTCCAAAGAAGAAAGAAGGTCTTACAGGTTTGGGACGACTTGAGGGTAAGTACTTAAAGGAAGAGTTCACCCAAAAATTATCCCATGATTTACTCACCCTCAAGCCATCCTAGGTGTATATGACTATCTTCTATCTTGTAAAATATCCTTGCTCCTCCAAGGTGGTTGTGAATGGGAGGCTGCATTTTGAAAAAAAAAAAAAAATCATTTATCCATAATCAAAGTAATCGATATGGCTCCAGGGGGTTAATAAAGGCCATTTGAAGTGAAGCAAAGCGTTATTGTAAGAAAAATATCCATATCTAAAACTTTATAATTTCATATAACTAGCTTCTGGTGGATGACCGTACGCATACTGCACAAGTCGACTTGCGCCAAATGAATAACCCCCTGACACAATGTATGATGAATGATTTAGGAGTATCGTAAGCTTAGACGCCTCTCGTAGTTTAAACAAATAGGGCTGTGCAACAAACTCAAGCTCCTCTTCTCTTATATCAAAATCCTCTGACTTTTCTCTTTAAAAATTCTCGTTTTAGACTTCTAATTCATGACCGGTGTTTTGTTTTGCTCTATCCTCTGAGCTTCTATGTTCATCACTGCGTCGGGTCAGAGGTTGCTCTTCCACTGCAAATTGACTTGCGCAGTATCGTAAGAAGCTAGTTATTTGATTGAAGTTTTAAATATGGATATTTTTCTTAGAAAAATGCATCACTTCATTTCAAAAGACCTTTATTAACCCTCTGGAGCCTTATTGATTAGTTTGATTATGAATATATTCTTCTTTTTTTCAAAATGTGGCCCCATTCACAACCATTATAAACTTTGAAGGAGTAAGGATATTTTTAAATATATCTCTTATTGTGTTCATCTGAAAGAAGATTGTAATACACCTAGGATGGCTTGAGGGTGAGTAAATCATGGGATAATTTTCATTTCTGGGTGAACTAACCCTTTAAAAGTCAGCAAGAGCTATTAAGTAGATCCAAGTAAAACAGTTCTTGACAGAGAAAACGTCTAAAACTGAAGTCCAAACACTTTTAAAGGATGACTTTTGGTTGCAGTTGGGTTCAGTGTAAGAAATTACAACCATAAATTAAACATAATTAAAATTTATTAGAAATAATGTAGTTAAACAAAAAAAAAACAGTATTACACTTAGCCCCGATTTTTAACAGACAGGGCTTAGATTAAGCCAGGATTAGGTCTTAGTTCAATTAGGACACTTAAGTAGCTTTTATAAATGTGCCTTAGAAAAAAAAAATACTGTTGTGCATCTGGAGACAAAACAATGGCACTGAAGATATATGTTATTGCAAGCTGTTTTCAGTTAAAACATTTTAGTCTGGGACTGAGGCACCTTGTTTCTAAACCCAGGGGATAAAGTTTTAATACAAAGCATACAAAGTTCTGTCTAATCTGTGCCAACAATACAAGGACAACAACTACCACAAAGATGCACAAATTATACAACTATTAAAGTAAAGTTCTTACATAGCTACTTGTTAGCAAGTTGCATTTAAAAAAAAAGAAAATAGCTTCACAAATCATTTTGAGGTTTGACTGTAGTTTTTGTGGAACAGTCTCTTCAAGTAATGTTCATCACATACCTTATTTTACACACATATAAACAGCTATTCTAAAAACCAATTAGAATTCCTGAGAAAACCCATGAAAAATGAACCTTCCAGTTTGGCCTTCAAATTTATGCCATGATGGTGTGATGGTGTGATGGTGTGATGTTGTGATGTTGTTTACATCAGCTTCTAAGTCTGGAGTCAAATTGACTCCAAAAAATGGGAAAAGGGAGAAAAGGAGTTTGTGATGACAACAGCTTCAAGATGTATGAACCTACAAGTTAAATAATAATGAATTTTAATCTGATGAATTTAATGATTATAACAGATTGTTTGAGAAATGCAATAGTTACATCCAAAGACAAACTTCAGGTCTACTAAATACAGGCTAATTTACATGTCATACTACAATGTACATAATTTTTGTGTACAGTACACTGTAAGAATGTGAACTAGGACACTACTCAATAACAAACTAAATATAATCCTAGTAAGTAGAAACCTACTGATGATTGTGTTTTATAAGGTATAACTATAAACAAATCAATTTGAAATTTTTACAGTGAAGCATTGAAGGGGTATTATAAGGGGTATTTTTGAGTCCTTTCATCAGCACCTTGTATTGGAGGATGGCAGGAAGGATGTCTTTAAGAGCTCCAACAATAGGCATTCACATATTCCTTCATGAACTTTTCTCTTCCTTTTCTTTTTTAAGATAGTTTATTTCTTCATCCATAAGATCAGCTTTCTCCCTAAAGCCTTTGTTTAGCAACTCCTCCCGCTCCTTCAGTTTGCTCTCAATGGCTCTGTCCAACTCCTGCTGCTGCTGCTCCAGCTCCTGTTTGAACTTTTCCTTCATCTGCCTCATTCGGTCCTCCTGCCGCTCTCTTTCTGCATGTACGATCCGTTCACTTGTATCTGTGTAGAGGATGCTGTTTGCTTCAGCTCCTCGCTCATTCAGAAACTCATTCAGCACAGCCTCAGCCTGCACATAAACATATAAATTAGTATTACAGCACATTTATAGAACCATTTAATAAAAAAAAAACACACAGAACGTGTCCTCACCGATACACCTTTGTTGGGTTCTCTGCGGTACTGCTCAACGATGGCGTCTCTGTCTCTGCAGTAGAGTTCATATCCTCCAGACTGACTGTACTCTCCATTCTGCAGCCGTTTATTCATGTCAGAGAACAGATTCTTCAGCAGATCTCTGCACTTTCTCTCTGACGCCATCTCATTCTCTTTCAGCAGGTCTACATAGCAAATATTTCTGTTTTCCTAAATATAAATGCACACACATACATAGATCACATATACATACTGGACAGTCTGTTATACTACCATAGTTCAGATATTTATTATTAAAGGATAAGTTCACTTTAAAATGAAAATTACCTCAAGCTTTACTCACACTCAAGCCATCCTAGGTGAATGTGACTTTTTTCTTTCTGATGAATACAGTCAGAGTTATATTAATAAATATCCTGACACATCCAAGCTTTATAATGGCAGTAAACAGGACCAACATGAAGCTGAAGAAAGTGCATCCATCCATCATAAACATGGCTCCGGGGAGTTAATAAAGGCCTTCTGAAGCAAAGTTATGCATTTGTTTGAAAAAATATTTAACAAGTTATAAAGTAAAATATCTAGCTTCCTCCAGAGTACCTTCTGTATTCAACTTACGAAGAAAGTGTAAAACTCTCG
Source organism: Ancherythroculter nigrocauda (assembly GCA_036281575.1). NCBI lineage: Eukaryota > Metazoa > Chordata > Actinopteri > Cypriniformes > Xenocyprididae > Ancherythroculter > Ancherythroculter nigrocauda. Next base: position 36,423,360 of record VTFQ01000008.1, read on the forward strand.
CAGTTCAAAACACTTATGCTACGTCCCACACCTTCCATGTTCAAATTAATAAAAAAGTGTAACTAACGCAACATCAGTTATGTTTTTTTTGTAAGCTGAATACGGATGGCGGTCTAGCGGAAGCTAGATATTTTACTTTATAGCTTGTTAAATATTAATATTTTTCTTACACAAACTATTCAGAAGGCCTTTATTAATCCCCTGAGCCATATGGAGTACGTTTATAAAGGATGGATGCACTTTCTTCAGCTTCATACTCATTGGTTCCATTCGCTGCCATTATAAAGCTTGGAATGCTTCAGGATACAACTCAGAAAGAAGAAAGTCATTTACACCTACGTTGGCTTGAGGGCAAGTAAAGCTTGGGTAATTTTCATATTAAAGTGAACTAATCCTTTAAGGAATAAATAATCATCTGTGCCCCCTCCAACTTCCATAAAAAAAGACTATTTTTTTCCTGCACGTCACCCCTCCGGTCTTACTCGCCCAGCTCTGAGCTGGACTCGAACCATTGTTTCCTGCATGGGAAGCAGGCACACTAATGAGGATGCTAAAGACTGCAGTCTCTAGCGTCAGTCACTAGTGCGCCTCTTGAGATCAGGGGAGTGAGGTTTTACAGCTTTCAATAGCTGGCCTCGGCTACAGACACAAGGACAATATTTAAATACTTCAGCTGAATATCATTTAAAATAATGAATAATGATTAAATTAACAAGCCTTTGCATATTTAAGAATATAGCTGCATTATTATAAGTGTGCACATAATTGTGCATGTGAAACTCACCCCCAGTTTTGTTAGGTATTCTCTTTTTTCATCTTTAAAGGAGCGTTTCATTAACTCAGCGGTGGCCAGACTGCTGAACTTCTGGTGCTCTGAGGAAATATCATCCATACTTACTGGGAACTTGCACTGTAAAAAATGACTGTGATTTTAACAGTAAAAGACTGTAAAAATGTTGCGGTGAAAAACTGTCAATTGGTTTACAGAAAGTTTCCGTACTACGGTGAATAACTGTAATAGATCTAACGGTACATTTAATGTAATTTTACGGTAAAATACCGTTAAATTCACAGTTTTTGGAAGTGAAAAATAACAATTCATTGTAAAATTTACAGTGAAAAACCGTAAATTGACATTCCCACAATTCCCTGCGTGACACTTCACATTTGATATATTTTCGTTGAAGTAACTCTGTTTCTTCTTAGTTTTTCTCATTTTTTTTCTAATCAGTTATGTACATTAGGGTTTTATGTTACATCTAATGTTGTTAAATTAATGTTTATTGCATTTTTAAAATTTCATGCATGTTACCATGATGGTGTTTAGTGTGTGTGTGAATGACACTGTGTGCTCCTTCTATATATTAGTATTGTCCTTCTCAGCTTGTGGAAAATCTGCTTGTGATGAACTTTGATTCATCGTGTGACTCTTATCACCACTGTGTTTGGTGACTGTCAGTGTATTATAAAGGTACAAAACAGATATTAGTACTTCATTAGGTTGGTAAATTAACATTATATCAGTTAATGAAATATGTCATTTTACCGTAAATTTAACAGATTTTTTTTTACGTTGCTACTGTATTTTTTACGGTAAAGTTCTGGCAACCACAGCTGCTGGTTTTTTACCATAAATTTTACTGGGATTTTTTTTACTCACCTGCAAAGAACAGCATGCTTTGTCAGTAAATGGCTATAACAATTCTTGTACTTAAATTAAAACTGTTTAGTAAAATAAAAATAATAACTTTGTGAACAAAGGCAGAGCATTATTTATTACTGAATATTATCATGTTAAATGTATAACATGATGCTTTAAACTATTACCTGCTACTGTTAAGAGACAGTATATGTATATTTATGTGTAATTTCATTTAACATTATACGTATAACAAACCCAAAAAAATTCAAAAACTAAATATATGAAATTATCCTTACCTCTTCCATCCCACTCTGATACACTTTCAAAGCTTCTTGAACAGCTGCCTGGTTCTCTAGATTTGCCAGAGTAACCACTGCATTGTCCAGACAGCAGTGTTAATTTCATTGACGAATAATTTTCGTCATAATTCGTCATAACGACATTTTTTCACGGACGAAAACGAGACGATGACTAAATAAAAATGCGTTTTGAATGACTAAAACTATGACTAAAATCTACTCTAATTTTCGTCAACGAATGAAAACGAGACGAAAATGAAAGAGGGGGACGATTTGGGAAGATATCCAGTCAGAACTGCTGTCCTGTGTGGAAGATGCGCACATTTGAATTGTAATGTGCTGATCTAACCGCGGGAAACGCGGCGCTGTTGCGCGCTCTACAGGCTCGTGCAGCAGCACATCTGACTGCTGCGCAATTAATGAATAGCGCACATTTATGCCAAGCGATTGCTTATAAGCTAATGTTGATGAATTATGACAATGTTTACTACACGATGTTTATATGGTAGCATGTTTTAGACGGTTGTAAGAATGCATATTTATCTCCCTCATGAGCAGCCTGCTACAGTGCAGACTGCAGACATTTCAGAATAAGAGTCACGGTGTATTTCGGGATGGTTTATAATTATTATTTTTTCCTGGACATTATTGTTATTTTGTTTAAACAATAAACTGTATTTAATTTAATTTCTGTTTAATTCATAGTAAACTACTGTATCTTCTGTCACAGGAAGGAAAGACTAAGAACATTATTTGACACATTATTCAATATATTTTACAAGTATAAGGGTTATTATTGTTAACTAAACCTAAAACCAAAGAAATCTTCATTACTTGAAATAAACATTAACTGAAATAAAAGATAAATATGTAAAAATGTAAACTTATAAAACTGTAAACTTAATAGTTTCTAAGCTTTAGCTTAACCTGAGGTATTAAAATAAACAAAAAATAAAAAGTTATAGACATTTAAAAGCAAAAACTAAAAGACATAAACACAAAAAATTACTAAAACTTTTAACTAAAATTACAATAAAAGCAGGAAAAACTAAAAATCAAATCTAATAAAACTTTTGAAATGAAATCTATAATAGTAGCCTACCTCAATGATAAGTGTGTCAATCCCTGAAAAGTACTGAATTTTGCTCTTTCACATGTTTTTGCACTTGAACGGTCAAAAACCGTCCGCTTTGGTGAGCAAAGTACAGTTGGGTGAACATAAACAGTTTGGGGAATATCAGATGTACCTATATCAGTGTATTGGATCTGTGGAAGCATTTTTATTGGAAATGCTTAATGCTTACAATTTAACTAAATTAGATTTTAGTCGACTAATTCTACTGTAGATTTAGTCGACTAAAATCTTATGATATTTAGTCGACTAAAACTAGACTAAAACTAAAACAATTTCCGATGACTAAAATATGACTAAAACTAAATGGCATTTTAGTCAAAAGACTATGACTAAAACTAAATCAAAATTTGCTGTCAAAATTAACACTGCCAGACAGGGCACCTTCCCACTGCTGATTGTATCCACATAAATCTGCACCAGATTCCCGAGCACTGACAACACACACAAACACATTTTTAAATTTAGATCTGGTTTCACCGACAGGGCTTAGATTAAGCCAGGATTAGGCCTTAGTTCAATTAGGATGGTAAATAATAAATAATAAATTAAATTATTGGGTAAAACACTCACATTTGCCAGTAACTTTGTGTCCTCCTTTCAGTGTTTTCACAAAATTCTTGTGAAAAATGTGATCACAAAACGACCTGTGACCTCCAGAAAATCTGGTACAAGGTCCCGTTCTTTCAAGCTTTCTAAGCATGTCATGTTTTCAGGCGAGGCTGGAGATGGGAACACAAAACAGTTCCGGGATGGGAAATCGGTTCGGATGCATTGACGGGGCAGGTTGTAGTCACTGATTTTCTTATTTACACCTAAATGAGGTTTTTAGGAGAAAATAACAAGATTGTGTCAACATTTGTTGTTGTTGTTGTTAATATTTACTGACTATTAATTTACATTCACATACTGGTGATGTTTACACTATGTCTGTCTAAAATACCTTTCTTCAGCTGGAGGGCAAACTCAAGGTACTCGTCCTCAGTCACTTTCTTTCCATCAATTACCAGTTTCAAGGTGAAATCTCTAACCACCCAGATGAATTATGGGAAGAAAATCACATATTTTGAATCCTCCTCTTCCTCTTCTGCTGCTTCTGCCGATTCAATCTTGATCTTTTCAGCGAGCTCACTAACATAGCTGCAGCACATTGAGAAATAACATCATCTTGCATAATGTATGTTTCTATATTTGAAAAAGGAAGTGGGTTACGTTGCAGGTTAAAGGATACTGCAGATTTTCCACTGCATTGTTATCAATGGTGCTGTGGCTGTTGTACACCAGAGTGCTGCTGAGCAGAACAGCCAGACAGAAGATCCAGCCGTCATTCTTAGAGTCTCCCTCTTAGAGTCTCCTCAGCAGCACAAGAGTGTGTCCTTCTTTATAGGGGTGACGGACACACCACATCCAGATGCCTTTGGTTTTCGTCTCAATAGTGTTACCGAGAGCAAAGCCTGAGACAATTACAGTTTTTAGCATGATGAAAGAGGCCACAGCCACCAGGTAATACATTTCCATGAAAGGGTGTACATGGTCTGCAACAAAGCATAGGTAGGTGGTACGTGTCAAAGTAACATCCACATGGATGGCAGGACCCATGGTTTCCAGGCAGAACATTGTCCAAAGCATCACACTGCCTCCGCCGGCTTGCCTTCTTCCCATAGTGCATCCTGGTGCCATGTGTTCCCACACCCACCCGGCCATCCACGTGATGTAAAAGAAAATGTGATTCATCAGACCAGGCCATCTTCTGCCACTGCTCCGTGGTCCAGTTCTGATGCTCACATGCCCACTGGTGGGGCTTTCGGTGGAGGACGGGTCAGCATGGGCACCCTGACTGGTCTGCGGCTATGCAGCCCCATACGCAACAAACTGTGATGCACTGTGTATTCTGACACCTTTTTATCAGAATCAGCATTAACTTCTTGAGCAATTTGAGCTACAGTAGCTCGTCTGTTGGATCGGACCACACGAGCCAGTCTTCGCTCTCTATGTGTGCATCAATGAGCCTTGGCCGCCAGTGACCCTGTTGCCGGTTCACCACTGTTCCTTCCTTGGACTACTAGATACTGACCACTGCAGACCGGGAATACCCCACAAGAGCTGCAGTTTTGGAGATGCTCTGACCCAGTCGTCTAGCCATCACAATTTGGCCCTTGTCAAACTCACTCAAATTAAGAGTTCTCCTAAATAGCAGTAAAAGTTCTTAGCTAAGAGTTTTCTCTTAAAACCTATTCACAAAGCTGCTGAGACAAACTTTTACTAAGGAATAGAGAGAAGTCTTAAGCTAAGAGTAAGGGCGGGGTTGACCTCGTTGCTATGGAGTATACACACAGTGATTGGCTGATGGGGGAGGAGTCAGCGATTTAATCATAGAAATATTGTAGAATGAGGTGTCATGTTGCCATATTAAAATAAAGGGTTTTTTTATAAAAAATTGTCCGCCTCTTGGATGTCTGCATTTCAAGAGAATGCAAAATGCAAGCGACAAAGAGCCGACTCACCTATTCGTCAGTTTTCTGTATCCCTCCACCACCCCGCTCCTCACTCTCGGCTGGGGATATGGGGAGAACTTTGGGCTTGGGCTGAATTCCAAGCTCGGCGCCCTCGATCCCCTTGGACAGCACACCAAATACGCTTAGCCTATTAATTCTTTTTTTTTTTTTTTTTACTCTATTCAATCATTTGTAAATGTGAACTCATGAAAACCACTGCCACATGTAATCGGACAATATTTATTTATTTGTTAAAGATTTATTTTTGGCGTCTCGTCATAGATTCATATCTATAAATCAAAATATATTACATTTATGAAGAAAAAGTTGAGCACCTAAGGCTCTATCGCTATTGCCTCAATGGTGTACAGTGTCTTTGGGTGGATTAGAACTGTTTGTGATTTGGTCTTAGTGATTTAGGAGTCCTCTTGACTACTCCTAACGTTTCACAGATTTAGGAGCTAGTTTTAGCGCTAAAATGCTTTGTGAAATACTCTTAGAACAAAAATTTAGGACTCCTAAAATTAGGACTGACACGCCCATTATTTTTAAGAGTTTCTCCTAAATCGGCAATTTAGGAGCTACTTTTAGCCTTAAGATGTTTTGTGAATATGGCCCGTTTGTTTCATTTGCTCACATGAGGAGACGCATCTGAGATTTTTAGAATTCCATTTTAACGTTAGTTGTTTTTAATTTGGAAACTTAGCAAAAATGTTACACACACAAAAAATTTAATTTAATTTTTTAAACTTAAGCTGTAGAGTGTTTGCTAGACTGTGCTGTTGATCGATGATGCTCACGTGATCCTGTCACTGATAGTGGAGCCTGTAATAGAGTGCCTCAGGGATGACGCATTTTTGTAGGCAAAACCCAGAAGCGAGTTAGCATTTTAGGACTTCTGGTTCCAACTATGGTTCCAACGCCGTAAAGTCTATGGGTTTTTTGAATGGGTTTTTGCTAAATCACCTGAAATAAGGTCTGTGGTTAACAAAGCCTCTAAATACTTTCACGTTTTGATCTATGACATAAAACACACGAGTTATAACCCACTTGTGATTTTTTAAACTTTTACTGTGTCTTAAAATTGGCGGTTGCTAACAAATTGCTAAAAGGGACTACTTCCTTTGGTGGGGACTTTAGACGTCATCATTAAAAATGGGACATTTGGACAGCATTTCTCATGAAAAAGTGGATAAGTATTCATAACAGCACAGATCATAATCAGCGAGCATGTTAATAAATAAAGTTGTTTTCTAAATAAAGTTTGAGGAAGCTTGGTGGTGGTGACATTGATCCGCGACCATGGTGTGCTGTAGTCCTTTTATAGCCTACTGTTAGCTTTTTATATCTGCTGACTTTATTTAGGCTTCAAAATCTATAAATGTTGTGTTAACTTGTAAAGATTATCTTGATAGACAAAACGTGTAAGTGTCATAACCCTTTGTTAAACACAGAGCTTATTTTCTGCGATTTTCCAAAAGTCTATGGGAAAAATGCATAGGCTTTCAATCGAGGGAACCCGTGTGCCGCTAACTTCCGGGTTGGCCTACAAAAACACATCATCCCTGGGGTACTCTATTTATGCTGAATTTAAATGTTAAATATAAACTTTAATTATTAGAGTTCAACCAAATGCTGCTTTGGCATTAATGGCATTTCATTCGCTCAAATTTTCTATTATTATTTTTTTTAAATATTGCTTAGGTTACTATATAATTCTGTAGTTTTTGTTCACTTTCTGCTGAATGACAAGATGTTTTCAATGAACCAGTTGAGCCAGTGAAGTCACTTATAACAAAAGATGCTTATTTGTCACCACCGGTTTACATGTCTACTGTAAAAAAAAAAAAATCATTAGCAGAAGCGGAAACAGTTTGTGCAACAGCAACAAGATGAGAATGAGCATGAGACACTTTAAAAAGTTTTTTTTTTTTTTAATTATTGGTCACATTGATTTTATTTGTTTAATTTATTAAATTGGAGCCCATATTTGTCAGTTGGCAAATTTGCAGTGTAACAAATTTAACACAATAGTATTTTCCTCGAACACACTAATTGTTTCATTTCAGAAGACATTGATTTGTCAACTGGGGACATATGGATTACCATCATGTTCACTTTGCTTGGTTTTTGACCTTCTTGCGTGAACTCAATCTATGTTTGTGTTCCACAGAAAAAAAAAGAATGTCATAATCATCTGGGACGGCATGAGCGTAAGTAAATGATGAGATATTTTTTGTTTTTGGTGGATAATCCCTTTAAGTTAAGTTTGCTTAAATGAAACCTTTGTGATATTCCACTATCCCTTATTTGTAAAAGTGAAAATGCAATGCAGAAGTGTAAAAAAGGCTAATTCGACCTCTCCTCAATCATCAGTTTCTTTACTGTACTGTCCAAAAATATGTCCATTAAATATCTTTAGAAAACAATTACAGGTATACTGGATTTTAAAGTTTCAGTGTAAACAAAAATATCAGGAAATCCAAAGTACATGCCCTCTGTACCTGTTGTTATTGTGTTTTGTCACAAAACTGTCAGTGGTGGTGAGAGAAGAAGTGCCCTTGATGAGGAAACCATGGCAGCCATATATGGTAAGTCACTACTTGGTGAAAGGAAAATTTACTAGAAACATTTAGTTAATAAAAAAAATTGCTGTGATTTTTGTCTTGCAGTGGCAGTCAAGAAGAGATTTCCAAATGTGCCCAAAGAGGCTTTGAGGATTTGAACTGGGGATACTGAGACTTCTTGAAAGCAAAAAAGTTACATTTGTTTAAATATATTGTAATTTTTTTGAACATTGTTTCCTTGCTGATTTTTATTCAAATGTTCACGTGTTATAGACAACAAATAAGGTTTTTCTTCAAATGTCACATGTGAATGTATTTTCTTGGATTGAAATATATTTAGGGAAAAATATCTATTTTAAATGCTTTTGGAAAAATATATTTTGAAAATATATTTTTAAAAATATATACAAAAATTATTAATCCAAAAAATTATTAGTTAATAATATTGTTACAAAATATATTTTAGTGAATATTTTTTGGCCATTTTTTGTATATTTTGAAATATATTTAAAAATATATTTGAAAATATATATATATTTTTTTTTACGGTATGGGATTGATTGGGATAAATTCAGTTATATATGTAGTAGCCGATTAATTGAAATAGAAGATGGTGTAGAAGGATATAATTCAAAAATTAATAGTGTAATACATAAAAAAGCAACAGAGGTAATAGGAAAGAAAACAACAGTAATGAGAAGGAAAGCAGTGTTACGAGTTGGCTCCAAGGAAGATAAAGGCAGAAGATACAAGTAACACAACGAAGTTTAATCTCAAGGAATGGAAGAACAGGCAACAGCAAACTCATGTAACATTAAACAATACTGGACAATGAACTGAAGGCAGGAAGGAACAAACAGCTGTGAGGGTAATTAGTGTCCATGGTGAATGATGAGTGGCGGGAACTGAGAAAAAAGAAGCACATGACAATCAAAATAAACAGGATGAGACGGTGACTGTGACAAGCAGTTCCATGGTAAAATGAAAAATGTGTAGAAGTAATAAGAGAAAGAAATAAAGCAATAAAGAAATAAAGCATTTCGAAGTTAAATGTATATCCAAATCAGCTACATAAAATTTTCAGGCTAGAGAGAATATTTCGATTCCTTCTACAAACACCCTACCTCCAATAAAGTAAGCACGTTTCTTTGTTTTTATTATTAACAGTTCTCAGAATTAAAGATATGTTTAAAAGCATTTGAATAAAGTTTTTGTCAGAGCCCTTGTTATTCTTAATTTTGACATGAATTTTCATTTTTTCCACCAGACATATATATTGGTTTAAAATATTGGTTATCGGTCTACTTGATTTGTAATAATTGATATCGGCACCAGTCTTTTTTTGTGTGTGTTTTTCTGACTGCAGTATAATCTGCTGTCTGCGTCATCATCTTTGCGGTGAGGAAGTGCCTTGTGTTCCCTCGGCTGGCTAGTACACAAAACATGAGGAGAATGGAGCAGATGACCGAGGAAGAACTGGATTCAGAGTTCCTTGAGCAGGCAAAATCTTTTTGCCGTTACATTTACGTATATGCAGAGCCAAAAATTGTTAACGGAGGCCGTACAATTACTGGAACATGTGCTGCCTTAGAAACCCTTATAGAGGACAAATTTATAAAAGTTGATCAATGATCAATGGACTGGGGACTGGGGAATCTTGCTGAGGTTTTAGTAGAGGCGATCCACAGCAGAAGGTTCCATGTCTGGAAAACGCAGTCATGTATTTTGTGGCAAAAACCATGACAATAATTTGTCGTTTTTATCCTATTGTATACTATATTTATTTGTTTAGTCCAAACACAAACAGCATGTGAAATGAAGATCTACCAAAACAGACAAACTTGTGTCTAACTACATGTTTAAATCTATGAATTTTCCAATCACCAGCAACAGAGTAGCCTACATAATTTTTGTGTATAGTATACTGTAAGAAGAAGTAGGACATTACTCAGTAATAAGCTAAATATAATCTTATTAAATAAGAACCTACAGATGATTGCGTTTCATAAGCTATAACCATAAATGAATCCATTTGTAATATAACAGTGATTTGCATGAAAGGGCTATTTATTAGGGCCCGAGCTGCAACATCATTATAAATACAAAGGGAACAGGGTTTGTGTTGTTTACATTATATGCACTTGCGTGCCGATTGCCAACAAAACACAGACATCTGATGCAGCTTTACTCACCACCCGCGATCTGCAAATCCAGTGCCGAACTGGGACTTGTTTACAAAATATTCATCACTGAAATCCAGGAACAAACAAACAAACATATGTGCACAACTCCGGAAAAACAAACTTCATCCTCTGTTCCCTTAATGCTGGGTTCTTTAGGAAACTGAAAAAGGCAATCTTTCCCTCACAACCAAAAACGCACTCCTTCGGTGACAGGAGCTGCGTCTCATTTCAGAGGCTGCGTCCTCCGGAGGTCGCATTTGAAGGCTGAATACTTCATCAAGGATGTCATATTTAAGAAAAGTAACCATAATAAAATTGACTGATATTCAATTGTGAGGTGTAAAATACTGTAATTTCTTTCTTACGTTGCAATCTAATGGTTATTTTTCTTAAATGAGACCGATGATGTATGGAGCCTTAAAAGGGTGCAGCCTCTGAATTGGGACACAGCCATTGTTGAAAAATCTCTCGGCTTATGAAACGCGTTGATGGGGGTGCTCTTGCTCTTGCTCTGGGTGAAGTGCCTATACAAGGAATTCCGCCCTTTATTACGTGATAAAGGGCCATACTAGAAAAAAACTCAGAATCCTGTACCAAAACCGGATAGTCGTTTGGCACAGAAATACTCCGTCATACATCCAACTCGTGTTTTGAAACTTTGGTCATGTTTAGCATGAGAATCCAACTCTTCAACAGTGTAAGTAAGTCAGAATGCATGAAATAGCATTGCACCCCCCCTTTAACAATGTGATGCACTACTAGCAACATACTAAAATATGAAATTGAGTACTAAATATGCTAGAAACATTCTAAAACATGAGAGCAAAACTTAGCTGAGTACTAAAGCATACTATTATCGTCATGAAACAGGAAGTTGTTTTAACTTAAGCATATAATATCCAATCTGCCCCAAACTTCACATGTTTGATAACAATCCTGTTCTGAACATCTACACACCAAAATTTGTTATAGTTATAGCACCACCAGTTGGTAACAGGAAGCATGGCACATACAAATGACTTTGACATGGTCCTCCTATATTTACATACTTAAATGCATATTGCCCATCATGCTTTTTTCTCCTAAAGCCACCGGGTGGTGGTGGCACGTGTGCGAGGGCCCTTTCATCGCTGCTTGCAGCTTTAATTATTTTTTGAGTCCTTTCATCAGCATCTTGTATTGGAAGTAGGTAGGAAGGATGTCTGAAACAGCTCCAACAATAGGCGTCACACATTCCTTTACAAAACTGCCTGAACTTTTCTCTTTCTCTTCCTTTTCTTTTTTAAGATTCTTTATCTCTTCATTCAGAAGATCTGCTTTCTCCCTAAAGCCTTTGTTTAGCAACTCCTCCTGCTCCTTCAGTTTGCTCTCAATGGCTCTGTCCATCTCCTGCTGCTGCTGCTCCAGCTCCTGTTTGAACTTCTCCTTCATCTGCCTCATTTCATCCTCCTGCCGCTCTTTTTCTGCCTGTATCATTCGTTCACTCTCAATGCTTTTCTCCTTTTCCTCTTTACATTTCTGTTCCAGCAGGGCATTCTTCTCCTTCTCCTCTGTCAGTCAAGATAATAAAAAAGAGAGAAATGAGAAACATGATTATAATACTAAACCTCCAAAATCTGAACTCCAACCCCAACTGAACTCCTCCTTAGAGATGGTCTTAAGCAACAATTTGAGTTTGGTTTCCATTTCATATGCATTTTTTCAATTACAAATGCTCCAGGATAAAACAACCTAATTAATTACAAATATTCATGCACTCTAAAAAATGCTGGGTTAAAAACAACCCAAGTTGGGTTGAAAATGGACAAACCCAGCGATTGGGTTGTTTTAACCCAGCGGTAGGGTTAAATGTTTGCCCAACCTGCTGGGTAGTTTTATTTAACTCAACTATTGTTTAAAAATTACTGTATTGCTTAATTAAAATTAACCCAAAGTATGTTGGAAATGAACATTTATTAATGTTCAATGAATAATTATTAAACAATAAACATTTATTAAATTGCTTATTAATAAATTTATATTAATAAACTATTAAACTATTAAATTTATATTAATAAAATATTAAAGCTTATTAATAAACATTCACCTTTTGTCTATTATTGTTGTCTGTAATTGCATCTGGTTTTTAATTTCCCAACTATTTTGGGTTCATTTTAAGCTAGCCATATAGCAATTTTTAAATAATAGTTGGTTTAAATAAAACTACCCAGCAGGTTGGGCAAATATTTAACCCAATCGCTGGGTTAAAACAACCGAATCGCTGGGTTTGTCCATTTTCAACCCAACTTGGGTTGTTTTTAACCCAGCATTTTTTAGAGTGTGAGGTTGATAAAGATTTACCTTGAATCTTTCTGTCGTTTTCAGTGAGTTTTTTGTCTGTGTAGAGGATGCTGTTTGCTTCAGCTCCTCGCTCATTCAGAAACTCATTCAGCACAGCCTCAGCCTGCACATAAACATATATATTAGTATTAGATCACATTTATAGAAATACTCATAACCCTACGTGTACTCAAAGAACCATTTCGTTAAAAAACACAGAGAACGTGTCCTCACCGATACACCTTTGTTGGGTTGTCTGCGGTACTGCTCAACGATGGCGTCTCTGTCTCTGCAGTAGAGTTCATATCCTCCAGACTGACTGTACTCTCCATTCTGCAGCCGTTTATTCATGTCAGAGAACAGATTCTTCAGCAGATCTCTGCACTTTCTCTCTGACGCCATCTCATTCTCTTTCCAAAGGCCTACATTGTGTACATCTATGTTTTCCTAAACATACACACACAGTACATACAACACATATAAACACTGGGAAACGTCTGTTATACTAGCTGAGTTATTAGTTAAGGAATAAATAACCGTATGTGTCCCCCTCTAACTTTCCTAAAATAAAAAGATAAAAATTTTTTCCACACACACAAGGACAATATTTAAATACTTAAACTAAATATAATTTAAAATAATGCATAATGATTCACTTAAGAGGCCTTTGCATATTTAAGAATATAGCTGCATTATTATGAAGGTGCACATAATTGGGCATGTCAAACTCACCACCAGTTTTGTTAGGTATTCTCCTTTTTCATCTTTAAAGGAGCGTTTCATGAACTCAGCGGTGGCCAGACTGCTGAACTTCTGGTGCTCTGAGGAAATATCATCCACACTTACTGGGAACTTGTTCTTCACCTGCAAAGAACAGCATGCTTCGTCATTGAATGGAGGTAACAATTAAAGTACCTAAATTAAAACTGTTCAGTAAAAAAAAAAAAGAAGAAAAAAAGAATAACTGTGAATTTGACACATCCAGAGCTTTATTTATTTACTAAATATTATCATGTTAAATGGATAACATGATGTTTTAAACTGTTGCCTGCTGTAAGTGACCTGTATGTATAATTTAACATTATATTAATCAAATCATTATATTAACAGGCAGCTTTAGATAAGTAAAGTCCAGTTTGCTGTAACAGCACTGATTAAATATATGAAATTATCCTTACCTCTTCCATCCCACTCTGATACACTTTCAAAGCTTCTTGAACAGCTGCCTGGTTCTCTAGATTTGCCAGAGTAACCACTGCATTGTCCAGACAGGGCACCTTCCCACTGCTGATTGTATCCACATAAATCTGCACCAGATTCCCGAGCACTGACAACACACACAAACACATCAATACTTACCTTTTTAAATTTAGACCTGGTTTCACAGACAGAGTTTAGATTAAGCCAGGATTAGGCCTTAGTTCAATTAGGACATTAAAGTCGCTTTTATAAACATGCCTTAGAAAAAAACATTACTGGTGTGCATCTTGAAAGAAAACAATGGCATTGACATATTTTAAGACAAGTCAGTGCAAGTTGCTTTTAGTTAAAACATTATGCATTTTAGTCTGGGACTAGGCTAGGCCTTGTCTGTGAACCCGGGGGATAAAGGCATATAGGTCTGAAGTTCGCACTCTTAAGTTTGACACTAAAATGTCCCAATAACTGTTAAATTGTTAAAACACTCACATTTGCCAGTAACTTTGTGTCCTCCTTTCAGTGTTTTCACAAAACTCTTGTGAAAGATGTGGTCACAAAAACGACCTGTGACCTCCAGAAAATCTGGTACAAGGTCCCGTTCTTGTAAGCTTTCTAAGCGTGTCATGTTTTCAGGCGAGGCTGGAGATGGGAACACGAAACAGTTCCGGGATGGGAAATAGGTTCGGATGCATTGACGGGGCAGGTTGTAGTCACTGATTTTCTTATTTACACCTAAATGAGGTTTTTAGGAGAAAATAACATATTTTACCAAAGAAGATTGTCATTTTTTTTGGTTGTTGTTAATACACAGCTCAAAAAAAATTAAAGGACCACTTTGAAAACACATCAGATCTCAATAGGGAAAAATATGCTGGATATCTATACTGATATGGACTGGGTAATGTGTTAGGAACGAAAGGATGCCACATCGTTTGATGGAAATGAAAATTATCAACCTATAGAGGACTGAATTGAAAGACACCCCGAAAATCAAAGTGAAAAAATGATGCAGCAGGCTAGTCCATTTTGCTGAAATTTCATTGCAGCAACTTAAAATGGTACTCAGTAGTTTGTATGGCCTCTATGTGCTTGTATGTACTGTATGCCTGACAAAGTCGTGCTCTTAATGAGACCACGGATTGTGTCCTGGGGTATTTCCACCCAGATCTGGACGAGGGCATCTCTGAGCTCCTGGACAGTCTGAGGTGCAACCTGGTGGCGTCGGATGGACTGAAACATAATGTCCCAGAGGTGTTCTATTGGATTTAGGTCAGGTGAGCATGGGGGCCATTCAATGGTATCAACAGAGATTGTATAATTCCTTCATCCTCCAGGAACTGCCTGCATACTCTCACCAAATGAGGCCGGGCATTGTCGTGCATTAGGAGGAACCCAGGACCCACTGCACCAGCGTAGAGTCTGACAATGTGTCCAAGAATTTCATCCCGATACCTAATGGCAGTCAGGGTGCCATTTTCTAGCCTGTAGAGGTCTGTGCGTCCCTCCATGGATATGCCTCTCCAGACAATCACTGACCCACCACCAAACCGGTCATGCTGAATGATGTTACATACAGCATAACGTTCTGCATGGCTTCTCCAGACCCTTTCACATCTGTCACGTGCTCAGGGTGAACCTGCTCTCATCTGAAAAGCACAGGGCACCAGTGGCGGACCTGCCAATTCTGGTGTTCAATGGCAAATGCCAATTGAGCTCCACGGTGCCGGGTAGCGAGCACAGGTACCACTAGAGGACGTTGGGCCCCAGGCCACCGTCATGAAGTATGTTTCTGATTGTTTGGTCAGAGACATTCACACCAGTGTCCTGCTGGAGGTCATTTTGTAGGGCTCTGGCAATGCTCATCCTGTTCCTTCTTGCACAAAGGAGCAGATACCGGTCCTGCTGATGGGTTAAGGACTTTCTAAGGCCCTGTCCAGCTCACCTAGAGTAACTGCCTGTCTCCTAGAATCTCCTCCATGCACTTGAGACTGTGCTGGGAGACACAGCAAACCTTCTGGCAATGGCACGTATTGATGTGCCATCCTGGAAGAGTTGGACTACTTGTGCAACCTCTGTAGGGTCCAGGTATCGCCTCATGCTACCAGTAGTGACACTGACCCTAGACAAATACAAAATTAGTGAAAAACAGTGAGAAAAGATAAGTAGGGGAAAAAAATATCAGTGGCCTCCACCTGTAAAACCATTCCTGTTTTGGGGGTCGTCTCATTGTTGCCCATCTAGTGCACCTGTTGTTAATTTCATTAACAATTATGCAGGTGAAACTGATTAACAACCCCTTCTGCTATTTAACTGAGCAGATCAATATCCCAGGAGTTTAACTGACTTGATGCTATTCTCTGATTAATAAGTGTTCCTCTAATTTTTTGAGCAGTGTATTTACTGACTATTAATTTACATTCACATAGTGCTTGATGTTTACACTATGTCTGTCTAAAATACCTTTCTTCAGCTGGAGGGCAAACTCAAGGTACTCGTCCTCAGTCACTTTCTTTCCATCAATTACCAGTTCCAAGGTGAAATCTCTTATGACCCAGATGAATGATGGGAAGAAAATCACATATTTTGAATCATCTTCTTCCTCTTCTGCTGCTTCTGCCGATTCAATTTTGATCTTTTCAGCGAGCTCACTAACATAGCTGCAGCACATTGAGAAATAACATCATCTTACAAAGTGTATGTTTGTAAATTTGAAAAAGGAAGTGGGTTACGTTGCAGGTTAAAGGATACTGCAGCTTCTCCACTGCATCGTTATCGATGGTGCCGCGGCTGTTGTACACCAGAGTGCTGCTGAGCAGAACAGCCAGACAGAAGATCCAGCCGTCATTCTTAGAGTCTCCCTGAAACAGAGTGTCTTTAAAATCAAAGAATCCAACAATAGTAATAAGTCTATAGCTCTTTGTTCTCACCTTGTCCACATCACCGAGTCCCTCTGTGTCCAGCAGCACCAGAGTGTGTCCTTCTTTATAGGGGTGAGGGACACACCACATCCAGATGCCTTTGGTTTTCGACTCAATAGTGTTACCGAGAGCAAAGCCTGAGACAATTACAGTTTTTATTATTATTATTAGCATGATGTAGCTAATATTCACACATTAAGTTGGCCTGTCTAGACAGTTCTCTCACCTGACTGTTGTCCTGCCAGGCGGTTCATAAGGTAGGACTTCCCCGTACGGTAGAGTCCCACCACAGACACTACAACCACCGGCTCCTTGATCCTACTCAGGAACTCAATGGCATCCTTACAGACGCAGAGCGATCCGTTCACATTCTCCACCAAACAAATGGGCGAAGGCATTAGTCTGGAATTAGACATGCTGGCTCTCTCTAGCTCTTGCTGTTTGCTAAAGGGGGAAAATAATAATTCGATGGCAGGAAACAATGTGTAAAAACCTGCAGACACAACTTACCTCAAAACAATGAATTCTTTATGGACTCTCAAATATATTGTATCATTTACATTCTGTGTTAGCCTTTAAAAACCTAATTTTTATCTCTACAAAAATAGTATAAAATACTCAGTGGCAAGTCACTGTCATTCATACACCAGAGACCTGTTCTTCTTACTGATTCACCTAGTTAATTCTGTTTTTAAAACACTTATACTTTATTTCACAAGAATAATGATTTCATTACAATAGCTCATTTATTTGCATGATATTTGCATGATAACATATTGATTGGAAGGGGTAAAGATCGACTTAAGAGTATTTTGCGCACTATTTCAGAGTGACAGTATGATATTAATACAATGTTTCTGCTCAAACTCACTATATTGTGCCCTAATGCAGATATTATACAAACCCAGTTCCAAAAAAGTTGTGACACTGTACAAATTGTGAATAAAAACAGAATGCAATGATGTGGAAGTTTCAAATTTCAATATTTTATTCAGAATACAAAATAGATGACATATCAAATGTTTAAACTGAGAAAATGTATCATTTTAAGGGAAAAATACATTGATTTTAAATTTCATGGCATCAACACATCTCAAAAAAGTTGGGACAAGGCCATGTTTACCACTGTGTGGCATCCCCTCTTCTTTTTATAACAGTCTGCAAATGTCTGGGGACTGAGGAGACAAGTTGCTCAAGTTTAGGAAAAAGAATGTTGTCCCATTCTTGTCTAATACAGGCTTCTAGTTGCTCAACTGTCTTAGGTCTTCTTTGTCGCATCTTCCTCTTTATGATGCACCAAATGTTTCCTATGGGTGAAAGATCTGGACTGCAGGCTGGCCATTTCAGTACCCGGATCCTTCTTCTATGCAGCCATGATGTTGTAATTGATGCAGTATGTGGTCTGGCATTGTCATGTTGGAAAATGCAAGGTCTTCCCTAAAAGAGACGACGTCTGGATGGGAGCATATGTTATTCTAGAACTTGGATATACCTTTCAGCATTGATGATGCGTTTCCAGATGTGTAAGCTGCCCATGCCACACGCACTCATGCAACCCCATACCATCAGAGATGCAGGCTTCTGAACTGAGCGCTGATAACAACTTGGGTTGCCCTTGTCCTCTTTAGTCAGGATGATATGGCGTCCCAGTTTTCCAAAAACAACTTCAAATTTTGATTCGTCTGACCACAGTACAGTTTTCCACTTTGCCACAGTTCATTTTAAATAAGCCTTGGCCCAGAGAAAACACCTGCGCTTCTGGATCATGTTTAGATATGGCTTCTTTTTTGACCTATAGAGTTTTAGCCGGCAACGGCGAATGACACGGTGGATTGTGTTCACTAACAATGTTTTCTGGAAGTATTCCTGAGCCCATGTTGTGATTTCCATTACAGTAGCATTTCTGTATGTGATGCAGTGCCGTCTAAGTCCCCGAAGATCACGGGCATCCAGTATGGTTTTCCGGCCTTGACCCTTACGCACAGAGATTGTTCCAGATTCTCTGAATCTTTGGATGATATTATGCACTGTAGATGATGATAACTTCAAACTCTTTGCAATTTTTCTCTGAGAAACTCCTTTCTGATATTGTTCCACTATTTTTCACCGCAGCATTGGGGGAATTGGTGATCCTCTGCTCATCTTGACTTCTGAGAGACACTGCCACTCTGAGAGGCTCTTTTTATACCCAATCATGTTGCCAATTGACCTAATAAGTTGCAAATTGGTCCTCCAGCTGTTCCTTATATGTACATTTAACTTTTCCAGCCTCTTGCTACCTGTCCTAACTTTTTTGGAATGTGTAGCTCTCATGAAGTCCAAAATTTGGCATGACATTTCAAACTGTCTCACTTTCAACATTTTATATGTTATCTATATTCTATTGTGAATAAAATATAAGTTTATGAGATTTGTAAATTATTGCATTCCTTTTTTATTCACAATTTGTACAGTGTCCCAACGTTTTTAGAATCGGGTTTGTATATAATAAACTGACGCATAAGTGTATTATGAGAGAACGCAGAAGTTTACCGGGAACTATCATGCAGTTGACTGATGGGTCGGCAGAGAATCGAAATTATGAAGAAATTAAGAAATTATGGTTCTTTGGGCCGGCCGTACCCACAATTGAGGTCCCCGATAGATATCGAAGCTATCTAATCTGTCTAATACTTCATAACTCAAGGCTAAATCAGTATATATTGTAAAAAAAAAATGTTTCTGTAACATCTGCAAAAAATAGTATATAGCTCCACTGTGGTTTGTGATTTATTTTCAAGGGGAAAATAAATAAATAAGTTTTCAAATAAGTTTTTATTATATGAAATATTTTCAATTATGCAAATCAAAAGAGATTTTTTGGGGGGTGAGAACTTAGAAAAAGTTGTCATATGGCAACTCTTTATACAATGGAAAATGGTCAAAAAGTCGGGGTTTTTTTTTAATAAAATTATGATTTTCTTCTCTATTTAAATGCACATTTAGAAATTGATAAATTTATATACTTGGAACTCATGCAAACCAAAAATAAGTAGATCCTTATCATTTAATCCCTATCATTCCCTATCATTTGGCTAACTCATCCTCACTGTCATCACATGGAAGAGCTAACTCTGCACTCTTCCTGTTGCCCTTTTCCGTAAAATATTGCTATATTAATTTTCTGAAAAGAAGAAATAATTTTGTTATTTATACATAAACACAACTATACTACAAAAAACAAACAAACAAACAAAAAAAACTTCAAAATAAATAAATAACAGCAATCATATTGTTGATGCTACTATCTATAAAAAAATCCCAATGGGGAAATACATTACTGCAATTCCACTGTGGTACAGAGTTACCATATGGAAACATACCTATTTTTCCATAGTGGTAGCGTTGCCATATTGATATTTTCTCAATTTACAGTAAAACTATGTTCGACAGAGTTGATTTGTGAATAAAACTTTCTAATTTACTTATCAAAGATGCTGCTGCTGCTGCTGCAAAAAAAAAAATCCCCCTTGAGAAGAGATGTTTAGAAATGAGGTAAATAGAGCAATTTTTGGAGCACTTCTACATGTCTTCCGTGTGAGGGTGACAGTGGGAAAGAGAGTTTTTAAGGGACATTCAAATGTCATGGGAATTAAAAACAGCACATCATTGGCAACCTTAAGGCCTAACCCTTTAATTCCCATAGTGCAATATATTGTATTTTTTTCTTAATAACAAGGAAATGAGTAGAAATTAATTGTTGCCATATGGTAACTCTGTAGCCTACAATAGAGAGATAATAATACTATATATCAGCAATAATACATTAAATCAGGTAAATAGTGTTTTAATTAAACAGCATCTACATTTATTTGAGCAGGAGTGGGTCAGGTCTGATCGCGCATTGGTCTAAATACGAGTCAGAATCACAACGGAATGACATAACGTCCTGAGATTTGAATGTGGTTTTCCGAGCCCTCATGCACCTCCTAAAGGAAAATAATTTTTGTCTCGTAGGAACTGATTATATAACCTATTAACGGTAGCTTAATAAAATGTTTGCACTGATCTCTCATTTTTTAATATTTTATTTTTGAATAAATGCCAAATAAATAAAAGAAAGTTCACTTACATGACACTTGTCTTGAATCTACTCTATGATGAGATGAAAGTTGCCGATGCTCTCTCTTCCCTTTACGATGCTTCTCACCGCGCACTGAACGGAACTGCAGACGGTGCTGTTTTTCAGTATCCGCCCAAATCGGTAACGGGTGATTTCTTGGAAACCTTATCCAGTGACCCAACTAGCGTTGTTTCGCCTTTAGTTTCACTTTCGTGTCAGCATCACTGATTCTCCAATGAGAAAACACGCCTCGTCTCTGTACCATTTATAGTGTAAAAGATAACAGAGTAGGCTATCACACATGGGGAGCCTGCGCGTTTGTAAGCCTGTTGTAGCTGTTTTGAGAGTTTATGAACGATATTTTAAACTAGTGATAGGAAGTCTGACTCTTTTCTGCGAACCGGTTCTTTCGGACTGTTCGTTTCAATGAACCGGTTCAAAAAGCCGGTTCACCGGTTCTTTTACGTCCTCACGTAATGACGTCAATTCTATCGTCCCGGCGGATGAAAATACATTGAAACACATTCAAATAAAGTAATTTGTAATCAACTTAAGTTAATAATAATTATCATCGACATCATCAGCATCATCATCTTGGATACGTTTCTTACATTTAGGCTACGTTTTGCAAAAGCACCATATGGTTGTTTCACACGTCTTAAAGGTATAAAGTGAATAGTCTTCAGCTTTTTACAGAAACCTTGATCCAGCTCATAAAGCTTAAAGGGTTAGTTCATCCAAAACTTAAATTTATGTCATAAAGTACCCTACTTAATGTCGTACTCATGTCGTTCCAAAACCGTATTACTTTCATTCATCTTCAGAACACAAATTAAGGTAATTTTTAAATTAATTTGGGGGGTTATCTTATCTCCCATACAGAAAGCAACGAAATCACCAGTAGGGGTTCAATCTTCAGCTGGCTGGCGGTAGCAGCCACTGACAGGTCACGTGACCTGGTGGCAGCTGCCAGTCTGATTCTGGCAGGTCACGTGACCTGCCAGTGGCGCTGGTGGCAGCTGCCAGTCTGATTCTGGCAGGTCACGTGACCTGCCACTGGCGCTGGTGGCAGCTGCCAGTCTGATTCTGGCAGGTCACGTGACCTGCCATTGGCGCTGGTGGCAGCTGCCAGTCTGATTCTGGCAGGTCTGTCAGAGGTTCTGGTGGCTGGCAGAGTGTAACACGTTCCCTATATCTCTGTCGCTGCATGGAAATACATAATTATATTATTATTAATATAACATTATGACTTTATTCTTTTGTATGATTGACGTTTTAGATGGGTTTATCTCAATTAAAGCAGTCAAATGACCGTGATCTCAACTGGTGGAAAATGACGCTCAGCCCAGCCAGCCACTGCTGAGATGCGAGTATAACGCGTTCTCTAATCACTCTCGCTGCATGGAAATACATAATTTTATTATTATTAATATAATATTATGACTCTATTCTTTTGTATAATTCACGTTTTAGATGGGTTTATCTCTATTAAAGCAGTCAAATGACCGTGATCTCAACTGGTGGAAAATGACGCTCAGCCCAGCCAGCCACTGCTGAGACGCGAGTATAACGCGCTCTCTTATAACTCTCGCTGCATGGAAATACATAATTTTATCATTATTAATATAATATTATGACTATATTGTTTTGTATGATTGACGTTTTAGATGGGTTTATCTCTATTAAAGCAGTCAAATGACCGTGATCTCAACTGGTGGAAAATGACGCTCAGCCCAGCCAGCCACTACTGCGACGCGAGTATAACGCGTTCTCTAATCACTCTCGCTGCATGAAAATACATAATTTTATCATTATTAATATAATATTATGACTCTATTCTTTTGTATGGTGGACGTTTTAGATGGGTTTATCTCTATTAAAGCAGTCAAATGACCGTGATCTCAACTGGTGGAAAATGACGCTCAGCCCAGCCAGCCACTACTGAGACGCGAGTATAACGCGTTCTCTAATCACTCTCGCTGCATGGAAATACATAAGTTTATTATTATTAATATAGCTAATCTAATGACTATATTCTGTTGTATGGTTGGCGTTTCAGATGGGTTTACCTCAAATATATCTACAATCTACTTAATGCTTTCTGTCCTCTGATTGACAGTACATAGCCTACATATAAAGTATGTGTAAGACAAAAATTTACTGTACTGAAGCAACTTGATTATTCATATTTATACACCATTTTTAATGCTAAAATTACTTTCGTGTTAATGTAAGTGTCAAATATAACACAGCATGCTTTCGGGGAACATTATATTATGATTGATTTTCAAAAAATTGAGCTATAAAAGCCTGATGTATAAATATGATGCTCAACAACAAAAACATGCACATACTTTTGAGTATCATATTTCATACACACATGCACTATCTTTGGGGGACTCATGATTTTATACTGTACAAACTGTACATCCTCCCATATATATATATATATATATATATATATATATATATATATATATATATATATATATATATATATATATATAAATTAATGAGAAATGGACAAATAAATGTTACCCTAACGCCTGTTGTTTACATTAACATTAAAAAATGTAAACATGTATTTATTATTTTTAACATTAAAAAAGAGGCATGAATAATTAGGTAAATCAAAGTTGCTGCATTCCAGAAAATGTTTATCTTACACTTACAAGCTAACACTCAACAACAACTTTTTAAACATGCAAGTCCCCTCCAAATATTGTAAATATGTGAAACATATTTGTGAAACAAGTTTTCTCAGAAGGTGAGCAGATTTACAGGTGGTCATGTTGCTTAAATGCTGCCCGTGACCTTAAAAGAAATGAACAAAGTCAATGTATCCAAATATTTACATCAAACACACCTTTTTAAAATGAAATCAAGAAATGAGACCTAAACTTCCCCACAGCCGCTAAAATGATTGTATCCAGATTTAGGATTAATGTTGAGAAAGGGTCGTATTATTAGAATAATTCACGTTTTAATTGCCATTTTTATGCTATATATTATTGCATAACTCGTGTTATTACAAAACATAAAATCGTCACAACTATTAGCAGTATGCATACAAATTAGAATGATTTCTTTGGAATGACAGGCAACAGTGGCTGGATGGTTGAGCGTCCAGCGAAGCATCAGTAGCAACCAGTTGAGATCACGGTGATTTGACTGCTTTAATTGAGATAAACCCATCTAAAACGTGAATTATACAAAAGAATAGAGTCATAAGATTATAATAATAATAATAAAATTATGTATTTCCATGCAGCGAGAGTGATTAGAGAACGCGTTATACTCGCGTCTCAGTAGTGGCTGGCTGGGCTGAGCGTCATTTTCCACCAGTTGAGATCACGGTCATTTGACTGCTTTAATTGAGATAAACCCATCTAAAACGTCAATCATACAAAAGAATAGAGTCATAAGATTATAATAATAATAATAAAATTATGTATTTCCATGCAGCGAGAGTGATTAGAGAACGCGTTATACTCGCGTCTCAGTAGTGGCTGGCTGGGCTGAGCGTCATTTTCCACCAGTTGAGATCACGGTCATTTGACTGCTTTAATTGAGATAAACCCATCTAAAACGTCAATCATACAAAATAATAGAGTCATAAGATTATAATAATAATAATAAAATTATGTATTTCCATGCAGCGAGAGTGATTAGAGAACGCGTTATACTCGCGTCTCAGTAGTGGCTGGCTGGGCTGAGCGTCATTTTCCACCAGTTGAGATCACGGTGATTTGACTGCTTTAATTGAGATAAACCCATCTAAAACGTGAATTATACAAAAGAATAGAGTCATAAGATTATATTAATAACTAGATAAAAAAGTTTGAGGACAAACTTTAAGTTGGCTTGAAAAAGCATAGCCAGAAAGTTTGAGAAGTTTTAAAAGTTTGAAGTTTGAAAGTTTAAGTTTTATTAGATAGATAGATAGATAGTCACAGATGGATACTATGGAGTTTTTATAGAGTTATTAGCATGTTCTTAGCCCACTTTAGCACTTAGCTAATCACTATTAGCATGTAGCTATTCACTGCTAGCATGTTGGAAGTCCAGATTGCTAGCATGAGTCAAAAAGCCAACCCCCATGTCTCTACGATGTACTGATGCAGAGATATAGATTTTGCAAAACGGTTGCTAGGGTACTCTGTTTGGTTGCTAGGGAGTGGCTTGGCAGCTACCAGTGATGATACTCCAAAGGCTGCTTGACAATATAAACCAACCCCCATGTCTGTACGATGTTCTGATGCAGAGATATAGATTTTGCAAAACGGTTGCTAGGGTACTCTGTTTGGTTGCTAGGGAGTGGCTTGCCAGCTACCAATGATGATACTCCAAAGGCTGCTTGACAATATAAACCAACCCCCATGTCTGGACGATGTTCTGATGCAGAGATACAGATTTTGCAAAACGGTTACTAGGGTACTGTTTGGTTGCTAGGGAGTGACTTGCCAGCTACCAATGATGATACTCCAAAGGCTGCTTGACAATATAAACCAACCCCCATGTCTGTACGATGTTCTGATGCAGAGATATAGATTTTGCAAAATGGTTGCTAGGGTACTCTGTTTGGTTGCTACGGTGTTGCTATGCGGTTGCTAGGGTACTCGGGGTGGTTGCTAAGGTGTTGCTATGCGGTTGCTATGGTACTTGGGGTGGTTGCTAAGTTGTTGCTATGCGGTTGCTAGGGTACTCGGGGTGGTTGCTAGGGTGTTGCTATGCGGTTGCTAGGGTACTCGGGTGGTTGTTAAGGTGTTGCTATGCGGTTGCTAGGGTACTCGGGGTGGTTGCTAGGGTGTTGCTATGCGGTTGCTATGGTACTCGGGGTGGATGCTAAGGTGTTGCTATGCGGTTGCTAGGGTACTCGGGGTGGTTGCTAGGGTGTTGCTATGCGGTTGCTAGGGTACTCGGGGTGGTTGCTATGGTGTTGCTATGCGGTTGCTAGGGTACTCGGGGTGGTTGCTAGGGTGTTGCTATGCGGTTGCCAGGGTACTCGGGGTGGTTGCTAGGGTGTTGCTATGCGGTTGCTAGGGTACTCGGGGTGGTTGCTAGGGTGTTGCTATGCGGTTGCTAGGGTACTCGGGGTGGTTGCCATGGTGTTGCTATGCGGTTGCTATTGTATCCAGGCTGGTTGCTAGGATGATGCCAGGGTGATTTGTGTGGTTGCTATGCAGTTGCCATGGTGTTCTGGGTGGTTGCTAGGTTGTTTTGGGTGGTTGCTAGGTTGTTTTGGGTGGTTGCTATGAGAGTTGATCATAGATAGATAGATAGAGTTTATGAATTTGAATGAGTTGATAGATAGATGATAGATAGAGAGATAGATGAGAAGTGATAGATGAGAAGAGAGATAGATGAGAAGTGATAGATGAGAAGATAGATAGATTGATAGATGAGAAGTGATAGATAGATAGAGAAATAGCTAGATTTAGTTTGATAGATAGATAGATAGATAGATTAGAAAGAGAAATAGATTTAGTTTGATATAGATTAGAAAAAGAAATAGATAGATAGATAGATTTAGTTTGATAGACAGATAG
Organism: Ancherythroculter nigrocauda; assembly: GCA_036281575.1. Classification (NCBI taxonomy): domain Eukaryota; kingdom Metazoa; phylum Chordata; class Actinopteri; order Cypriniformes; family Xenocyprididae; genus Ancherythroculter; species Ancherythroculter nigrocauda. The sequence goes on from VTFQ01000008.1 coordinate 36,449,766, forward strand.
ATTAGAAAGAGAAATAGATAGATAGATTTAGTTTGATAGATAGATAGATAGATTTAGTTTGATAGATAGATAGATAGATTTAGTTTGATAGATAGATAGATAGATAGATAGATTTAGTTTGATAGATAGATAGATTTAGTTTGATAGATAGATAGATAGATAGATAGATAGATAGATAGATAGATAGATAGATAGATAGATAGATAGATAGATAGATAGATAAGACATATTAGATAGAATGGAAGTTTGAATGAGTCTCAATGGATTAGAAATAGTACATAGAATGGCAGCTAATGGAGTCTGATGAGCCTCTCCAACTGTCAAAATTTGAATTTTGACAGTTGGAGTTTGAATAGTCTTGGCTCATTTGAACATTCCGTCAATGAAAGTCAATGGGATTTTTCCAAGTTTTGATCAGCTTTTTTAGGAAAACCGTAAGTCTGATCAGTCTGAAAAGATATAGCACACTAAGTCAGAATAGTCTGAAGGTCTGGTCCGAGTTTGGTGGTTGTAGCTTGAACAGTCTAGGAGGAGATGCATTTAGAAATTTAGTCTAAGAAGAATAATAATAACTAGATAAAAAAGTTTGAGGACAAACTTTAAGTTGGCTTGAAAAAGCATAGCCAGAAAGTTTGAAGAAGTTTTAAAAGTTTGAAGTTTGAAAGTTTAAGTTTTATTAGATAGATAGATAGATTGGTAATTGTCACAGATGGATACTATGGAGTTTTTATAGAGTTATTAGCATGTTCTTAGCCCACTTTAGCACTTAGCTAATCACTATTAGCATGTAGCTATTCACTGCTAGCATGTTGAAGTCCAGATTGCTAGCATGAGTCAAAAGAGCCAACCGCCATGTCTCTACGATGTACTGATGCAGAGATATAGATTTTGCAAAACGGTTGCTAGGGTACTCTGTTTGGTTGCTAGGGAGTGGCTTGGCAGCTACCAGTGATGATACTCCAAAGGCTGCTTGACAATATAAACCAACCCCCATGTCTGGAAGATGTTCTGATGCAGAGATATAGATTTTGCAAATTGGTTGCTAGGGCACTCTGTTTGGTTGCTATGGTGTTGCTATGCAGTTGCTAGGGTACTCGGGGTGGTTGCTAAGGTGTTGCTATGCAGTTGCTAGGGTACTCGGGGTGGTTGCTAAGGTGTTGCTATGCGGTTGCTAGGGTGTTGCTATGCAGTTGCTAGGGTACTCGGGGTGGTTGCTAAGGTGTTGCTATGCGGTTGCTATGGTACTCGGGGTGGTTGCTAAGGTGTTGCTATGCGGTTGCTATGGTACTCGGGTGGTTGCTAGGGTGTTGCTATGCAGTTGCTAGGGTACTCGGGGTGGTTGCTAAGGTGTTGCTAGGGTACTCGGGGTGGTTGCTAAGGTGTTGCTATGCGGTTGCTAGGGTACTCGGGGTGGTTGCTAGGGTGTTGCTATGCGGTTGCTATAGTACTCGGGGTGGTTGCTAAGGTGTTGCTATGCGGTTGCTAGGGTACTCGGGTGGTTGCTAGGGTGTTGCTATGCGGTTGCTAGGGTACTTGGGGTGGTTGTTAGGGTGTTGCTAGGGTACTCGGGGTGGTTGCTAAGGTGTTGCTAGGGTACTCGGGGTGGTTGCTAAGGTGTTGCTATGCTGTTGCTAGGGTACTCGGGGTGGTTGCTAGGGTGTTGCTATGCGGTTGCTAGGGTACTCGGGGTGGTTGCTAGGGTGTTGCTATGCGGTTGCTATAGTACTCGGGGTGGTTGCTAAGGTGTTGCTATGCGGTTGCTAGGGTACTCGGGTGGTTGCTAGGGTGTTGCTATGCGGTTGCTAGGGTACTTGGGGTGGTTGTTAGGGTGTTGCTAGGGTACTCGGGGTGGTTGCTAAGGTGTTGCTAGGGTACTCGGGGTGGTTGCTAAGGTGTTGCTATGCTGTTGCTAGGGTACTCGGGGTGGTTGCTAGGGTGTTGCTATGCGGTTGCTAGGGTACTCGGGGCGGTTGCTAGGGTGTTGCTATGCGGTTGCTAGGGTACTCGGGGTGGTTGCCATGGTGTTGCTATGTGGTTGCTATTGTATCCAGGCTGGTTGCTAGGATGATGCCAGGGTGATTTGTGTGGTTGCTATGCAGTTGCCATGGTGTTCTGGGTGGTTGCTAGGTTGGTTTGGGTGGTTGCTATGAGAGTTGATCATAGATAGATAGATAGATAGATAGATAGATAGATAGATTTAGTTTGATAGATAGATAGAGATAGATAGATTAAAAAGAGAAATAGATAGATAGATAGATAGATTTAGTTTGATAGATAGATAGATAGATAGATAGATTAGAAAGAGAAATAGATAGATGATAGATAGATAGATAGATAGATAGATTAGAAAGAGAAATAGATAGATAGATAGATAGATAGATAGATAGATAGATTAGAAAGAGAAATAGATAGATAGATAGATAGATAGATAGATAGATAGATAGATAGATTTAGTTTGATAGATTTAGATTTAGATAGATAGATAGATTTAGTTTGATAGATAGATAGATAGATAGATTTAGTTTGATAGAGTTAGATTTACATAGATAGATTTAGTTTGATAGAGTTAGATTTAGATAGATAGATAGATAGATAGATAGATAGATAGATAGATTAGAAAGAGAAATAGATAGATGATAGATAGATGATAGATAGATAGATAGATAGATAGATAGATAGATAGATAGATAGATTAGAAAGAGAAATAGATAGATAGATAGATAGATTTAGTTTGATAGATTTAGATTTAGATAGATAGATAGATTTAGTTTGATAGAGTTAGATTTACATAGATAGATTTAGTTTGATAGAGTTAGATTTAGATAGATAGATAGATAGATAGATAGATAGATAGATTTAGTTTGATAGAGTTAGATTTAGATAGATAGATAGATAGATAGAATGAGTTTGAATGAGTTTGAATGAGTTTAAATGGCTTGGAAATAGGAATGGCAGTTTAATTGAGTCTGTGTGTTTGAATTTGAATTTTGACAGTTGGACGGAATGTTCAGATCAGCCAAGGCAGTTCAATGAAAGTCAATGGGAGTTTTTTCCAGGTTTAATCAGCATTTTTAGGAAAACCGTAAGTCGGATCAGTCTGAAAAGATATAGCACACTAAGTCAGAACAGTCTGAAGGTCTAGTCCGAGTTTGGTGGTTGTAGCTTGAACAGTCTAGGAGGAGATGCATTTAGAAATTTAGTCTAAGAAGAATAATAATAAGCTTAAGACGTAGATCAGTAAGTTGGCTTTTTCAAGCCAACTTAACTAGATAAAAAAGTTTGAGGACAAACTTTAAGTTGGCTTGAAAAAGCATAGCCAGAAAGTTTGAAGAAGTTTTAAAAGTTTGAAGTTTGAAAGTTTAAGTTTTATTAGATAGATAGATAGATTGGTAATTGTCACAGATGGATACTATGGAGTTTTTATAGAGTTATTAGCATGTTCTTAGCCCACTTTAGCACTTAGCTAATCACTATTAGCATGTAGCTATTCACTGCTAGCATGTTGAAGTCCAGATTGCTAGCATGAGTCAAAAGAGCCAACCGCCATGTCTCTACGATGTACTGATGCAGAGATATAGATTTTGCAAAACGGTTGCTAGGGTACTCTGTTTGGTTGCTAGGGAGTGGCTTGGCAGCTACCAGTGATGATACTCCAAAGGCTGCTTGACAATATAAACCAACCCCCATGTCTGGAAGATGTTCTGATGCAGAGATATAGATTTTGCAAATTGGTTGCTAGGGCACTCTGTTTGGTTGCTATGGTGTTGCTATGCAGTTGCTAGGGTACTCGGGGTGGTTGCTAAGGTGTTGCTATGCAGTTGCTAGGGTACTCGGGGTGGTTGCTAAGGTGTTGCTATGCGGTTGCTAGGGTGTTGCTATGCAGTTGCTAGGGTACTCGGGGTGGTTGCTAAGGTGTTGCTATGCGGTTGCTATGGTACTCGGGGTGGTTGCTAAGGTGTTGCTATGCGGTTGCTATGGTACTCGGGTGGTTGCTAGGGTGTTGCTATGCAGTTGCTAGGGTACTCGGGGTGGTTGCTAAGGTGTTGCTAGGGTACTCGGGGTGGTTGCTAAGGTGTTGCTATGCGGTTGCTAGGGTACTCGGGGTGGTTGCTAGGGTGTTGCTATGCGGTTGCTATAGTACTCGGGGTGGTTGCTAAGGTGTTGCTATGCGGTTGCTAGGGTACTCGGGTGGTTGGTAGGGTGTTGCTATGCGGTTGCTAGGGTACTTGGGGTGGTTGTTAGGGTGTTGCTAGGGTACTCGGGGTGGTTGCTAAGGTGTTGCTAGGGTACTCGGGGTGGTTGCTAAGGTGTTGCTATGCTGTTGCTAGGGTACTCGGGGTGGTTGCTAGGGTGTTGCTATGCGGTTGCTAGGGTACTCGGGGGTGGTTGCTAGGGTGTTGCTATGCGGTTGCTATAGTACTCGGGGTGGTTGCTAAGGTGTTGCTATGCGGTTGCTAGGGTACTCGGGTGGTTGCTAGGGTGTTGCTATGCGGTTGCTAGGGTACTTGGGGTGGTTGTTAGGGTGTTGCTAGGGTACTCGGGGTGGTTGCTAAGGTGTTGCTAGGGTACTCGGGGTGGTTGCTAAGGTGTGCTATGCTGTTGCTAGGGTACTCGGGTGGTTGCTAGGGTGTTGCTATGCGGTTGCTAGGGTACTCGGGGCGGTTGCTAGGGTGTTGCTATGCGGTTGCTAGGGTACTCGGGGTGGTTGCCATGGTGTTGCTATGTGGTTGCTATTGTATCCAGGCTGGTTGCTAGGATGATGCCAGGGTGATTTGTGTGGTTGCTATGCAGTTGCCATGGTGTTCTGGGTGGTTGCTAGGTTGGTTTGGGTGGTTGCTATGAGAGTTGATCATAGATAGATAGATAGATAGATAGATAGATAGATTTAGTTTGATAGATAGATAGAGATAGATAGATTAAAAAGAGAAATAGATAGATAGATAGATAGATTTAGTTTGATAGATAGATAGATAGATAGATAGATAGATAGATTAGAAAGAGAAATAGATAGATGATAGATAGATAGATAGATAGATAGATAGATAGATAGATAGATAGATAGATAGATTAGAAAGAGAAATAGATAGATAGATAGATAGATAGATAGATAGATAGATAGATAGATAGATAGATTAGAAAGAGAAATAGATAGATAGATAGATAGATAGATAGATAGATAGATAGATTTAGTTTGATAGATTTAGATTTAGATAGATAGATAGATTTAGTTTGATAGATAGATAGATAGATAGATAGATTTAGTTTGATAGAGTTAGATTTACATAGATAGATTTAGTTTGATAGAGTTAGATTTAGATAGATAGATAGATAGATAGATAGATAGATAGATAGATAGATTAGAAAGAGAAATAGATAGATGATAGATAGATGATAGATAGATAGATAGATAGATAGATAGATAGATAGATAGATAGATAGATAGATTAGAAAGAGAAATAGATAGATAGATAGATAGATAGATAGATTTAGTTTGATAGATTTAGATTTAGATAGATAGATAGATTTAGTTTGATAGAGTTAGATTTACATAGATAGATTTAGTTTGATAGAGTTAGATTTAGATAGATAGATAGATAGATAGATAGATAGATAGATAGATAGATAGATAGATTAGAAAGAGAAATAGATAGATGATAGATAGATGATAGATAGATAGATAGATAGATAGATAGATAGATAGATAGATTAGAAAGAGAAATAGATAGATAGATAGATAGATAGATAGATTTAGTTTGATAGATTTAGATTTAGATAGATAGATAGATTTAGTTTGATAGAGTTAGATTTACATAGATAGATTTAGTTTGATAGAGTTAGATTTAGATAGATAGATAGATAGATAGATAGATAGATAGATTTAGTTTGATAGAGTTAGATTTAGATAGATAGATAGATAGATAGAATGAGTTTGAATGAGTTTGAATGAGTTTAAATGGCTTGGAAATAGGAATGGCAGTTTAATTGAGTCTGTGTGTTTGAATTTGAATTTTGACAGTTGGACGGAATGTTCAGATCAGCCAAGGCAGTTCAATGAAAGTCAATGGGAGTTTTTTCCAGGTTTAATCAGCATTTTTAGGAAAACCGTAAGTCGGATCAGTCTGAAAAGATATAGCACACTAAGTCAGAACAGTCTGAAGGTCTAGTCCGAGTTTGGTGGTTGTAGCTTGAACAGTCTAGGAGGAGATGCATTTAGAAATTTAGTCTAAGAAGAATAATAATAAGCTTAAGACGTAGATCAGTAAGTTGGCTTTTTCAAGCCAACTTAACTAGATAAAAAAGTTTGAGGACAAACTTTAAGTTGGCTTGAAAAAGCCGGTCCAGAAAGTTTGAAGTAGTTTTAAAAGTGTGAAGTTTGAGAGTTTTCAGTTTAAAAGTTTAAGTTTTAGTTTAGTAGTTAGATTTAACATTAGGATAATCACTATTAGCATGTAGCTATTCACTGCTAGCATGTGTAGCATGTTGGAAGTCCAGATTGCTAGCATGAGTCAAAAGAGCCAACTGCCATGTCTCTACGATGTTCTTATGCAGAGATATAGATCTTGCAAAACGGTTGCTAGGGTACTCTGTTCGGTTGCTAGGGAGTGGCTTGGCAGCTACCAGTGATGATACTCCAAAGGCTGCTTGACAATATAAACCAACCCCCACGTCGCTACGATGTTCTTATGCAGAGATATAGATTTTGCAAAACGGTTGCTAGGGTACTCTGTTTGGTTGCTAGGGAGTGGCTTGGCAGCTACCAGTGATGATACTTCAAAGGCTGCTTGACAATATAAACCAATCCCCATGTCTGTACGATGTTCTGATGCAGAGATATAGATTTTGCAAAACGGTTGCTAGGGTACTCTGTTTGGTTGCTAGGGAGTGGCTAGGTAGCTACCAGTGATGATACTCCAAAGGCTGCTTGACAATGTAAACCAACCCCCATGTCTGTATGATGTTCTGATGCAGAGATATAGATTTTGCAAAACGGTTGCTAGGGTACTCTATTTGGTTGCTAGGGAGTGGCTTTGTAGCTACCAATGATGATACTCCAGAGGCTGCTTGACAATATAAACCAACCCCCATGTCTGTACGATGTTCTGATGCAGAGATATAGAATTTGCAAAACGGTTGCTAGGGTACTCTGTTTGGTTGCTAGGGAGTTGCTTGGCAGCTACCAATGATGATACTCCAAAGGCTGCTTGACAATATAAACCAACCCCCATGTCTGTACGATGTTCTGATGCAGAGATATAGATTTTCCAAAACGGTTGCTAGGGTACTCCGTTTCGTTGCTAGGGCTGTGGCTTGGAAGCTTCCAATGATGATACTCCAAAGGCTGCTTGACAATATAAACCAACCCCCATGTCTGTACGATGTTCTGATGCAGAGATATAGATTTTGCAAAATGGTTGCTAGGGTACTCCATTTGGTTGCTAGGGAGTGGCTTGGCAGCTACCAGTGATGATAGATAGATAGATAGATGAGTTTGAATGAGTTAGATAGATAGATAGATAGATGAGTTTGAATGAGATAGATGATAGATAGATAGATAGATAGATAGATAGATGAGTTTGAATGAGATAGATAGATAGATAGATAGATAGATGAGTTTGAATGAGATAGATAGATAGATAGATAGATAGATGAGTTTGAATGAGATAGATAGATAGATAGATAGATGAGTTTGAATGAGATAGATAGAAAGATAGATAGATAGATGAGTTTGAATGAGATAGATAGATAGATAGATGAGTTTGAATGAGTTAGATAGATAGATAGATAGATAGATAGATAGATAGATAGAGTTTAATGAGTTTCAATGAGTTTCAATGGATTAGAAATAGTACATAGAATGGCAGTTGAGTCTAATTGAGTTTTTGAGTCTAATGGGCTTCCATAGTTTGAATTTGAATTTTGACAGTTTGAATTTGAAAGTCTTGGCTCATTTGAACATTCCGTCAATGAAAGTCAATGGGATTTTTCCGAGCTTTAATAGTCATTTTTAGGAAAACCGTAAGTCGGATCAGTTAGAAAAGATATAGCACACTAAGTCAGAACAGTTTGAAGGTCTAGTCCGAGTTTGGAGTTTGTGGAGTTAAAGCTCTAGGAGGAGTTAGTCTTGGAAATTCAAGTAAGAAGAAGAATAATAATAACTAGATAAAAAAGTTTGAAGACAAACTTTAAGTTGGCTTGAAAAAGCCGGTCCAGAAAGTTTGAAGTAGTTTTAAAAGTTTGAAGTTTGAAAGTTTAAGTTTTATTAGATAGACTTAGTTTGATAGATTTAGTTTGATAGATAGATAGATAGATAGAGTCAGGGTACTTAAGGCGGTTGCTAGGGTGTTAAGTGGTTGCTAGGGTACTCAGGGTGGTTGCAAGGGTGTTGCTATGCGGTTGCTAAGGTACTCGGGTGGTTGCTAAGGTGTTGCTATGGGGTTGCTAGGATATTTGGGGTGGTTGCTAGGGTGTTGCTATGCGGTTGCTAGGGTACTCAGGGTGGTTGTTATGGTGTTGCTATGCGGTTGCTAGGGTACTCAGGGTGGTTGCTAGGGTGTTGCTATGCGGTTGCTAGGGTACTCAGGGTGGTTGCTAGGGTGTTGCTATGTGGTTGCTAGGGTTCTCAGAGTGGTTGCTATGCGGTTGCTAAGGTGTTCTGAGTGGTTGCTAGGGTGTTGCTATGTGGTTGCTAGGGTAATCTGCATGGTTGCTAGGGTGTTGCTATGCAGTTGCTAGGGTACTCAGGGTGGTTGCTAAGGTGTTGCTATGCGGTTGCTAAGGTGTTCTGGGTGGTTGCTATGGTGTTGCTATGTGGTTGCTAGGGTACTTGGGGTGGTTGCTAGGGTGTTGCTATGCGGTTGCTAGGGTACTCGGGGTGGTTGCTAAGATGTTGCTATGCGGTTGCTAGGCTACTCGGGGTGGTTGCTATGGTGTTGCTATGCGGTTGCTAGGGTACATGGGGTGGTTGCTAGGGTGTTGCTATGCAGTTGCTAGGGTACTCGGGGTGTTTGCTAAGATGTTGCTAAGATGTTGCTATGCGGTTGCTAGGCTACTCGGGGTGGTTGCTATGGTGTTGCTATGCGGTTGCTAGGGTACTTGGGGTGGTTGCTAGGGTGTTGCTATGCGGTTTCTAGGGTACTCGGGGTGGTTGCTAGGCGGTTGCTAGGGTGTTCTGGGTGGTTGCTAGGCGGTTGCTATGGTAACCTGGTTGGTTGCTATGATGTTGCTAAGTGGTTAGTAGTTGTCACAGATGGTTACTATCAAGTTTTTATAGAGTTGTTAGCATGTTCTTAGCCCTGTTTAGCACTTAGCTAATCACTATTAGCATGTAGCTATTCACTGCTAGCATGTGTAGCATGTTGGAAGTCCAGATTGCTAGCATGAGTCAAAAGAGCCAACCGCCATCTCTCTACGATGTTCTGATGCAGAGATATAGATTTTGCAAAACGGTTGCTAGGGTACTCTGTTTGGTTGCTAGGGAGTGGCTTGGCAGCTACCAGTGATGATACTCCAAAGGTTGCTTGACAATATAAACCAACCCCCATGTCTGTACGATGTTCTGATGCAGAGATATAGATTTTGCAAAATGGTTGCTAAGGTACTCTGTTTGGTTGCTAGGGAGTGGCTTGGCAGCTACCAATGATGATACTTTAAAGGCTGCTTGACAATATAAACCAACCCCCATGTCGGTACAATGTTCTGATGCAGAGATATAGATTTTGCAAAACGGTTGCTAGGGTACTCTGTTTGGTTGCTAGGGAGTGGCTTGGCAGCTACTAGTGATGAATCTTCAAAGGCTGCTTGACAATATAAACCAACCCCCATGTCTGTATGAGATTCAGATTTGAAGATAACCCTCTATGCTTCGGGTTGCTAGGGTATTGCTATGAGGTTGCTAGGATATTCTATATTAGATAGATAGATAGATAGATAGATAGATAGATAGATAGATTTAGTTTGATAGATAGATTTAGTTTGATAGATAGATAGATAGATAGATTCAGTTTGATAGATAGATAGATAGATAGATAGAGTTTGAATGAGTTTGAATGGATTAGAAATAGTACATAGAATGGCAGTTGAGTCTAATTGAGTTTGAGAGTCTAATGGGCTTCCGTAGTTTAAATTTGAATTTTGACAGTTGGAGTTTGAAAGTCTTGGCTCATTTGAACATTCCGTCAATGAAAGTCAATGGGATTTTTCCGAGCTTTAACAGTCATTTTTAGGAAAACCGTAAGTCTGATCAGTCTGAAAAGATATAGCACACTAAGTCAGAACAGTTTGAAGGTCTGACCCGAGTTTGGAGTTTGTAGAGTTAAAGCTCTAGGAGGAGTAGCTCTTGCAAATTTTACCGTAAGAAGAAGAATAATAATAATAACTAGATAAAAAAGTTTGAGGACAAACTTTAAGTTGGCTTGAAAAAGCATAGCCAGAAAGTTTGAGAAGTTTTAAAAGTTTGAAGTTTGAAAGTTTAAGTTTTATTAGATAGATAGATAGTCACAGATGGATACTATGGAGTTTTTATAGAGTTATTAGCATGTTCTTAGCCCACTTTAGCACTTAGCTAATCACTATTAGCATGTAGCTATTCACTGCTAGCATGTTGGAAGTCCAGATTGCTAGCATGAGTCAAAAAGCCAACCCCCATGTCTCTACGATGTACTGATGCAGAGATATAGATTTTGCAAAACGGTTGCTAGGGTACTCTGTTTGGTTGCTAGGGAGTGGCTTGGCAGCTACCAGTGATGATACTCCAAAGGCTGCTTGACAATATAAACCAACCCCCATGTCTGTACGATGTTCTGATGCAGAGATATAGATTTTGCAAAACGGTTGCTAGGGTACTCTGTTTGGTTGCTAGGGAGTGGCTTGCCAGCTACCAATGATGATACTCCAAAGGCTGCTTGACAATATAAACCAACCCCCATGTCTGGACGATGTTCTGATGCAGAGATACAGATTTTGCAAAACGGTTACTAGGGTACTGTTTGGTTGCTAGGGAGTGACTTGCCAGCTACCAATGATGATACTCCAAAGGCTGCTTGACAATATAAACCAACCCCCATGTCTGTACGATGTTCTGATGCAGAGATATAGATTTTGCAAAATGGTTGCTAGGGTAGTCTGTTTGGTTGCTACGGTGTTGCTATGCGGTTGCTAGGGTACTCGGGGTGGTTGCTAAGGTGTTGCTATGCGGTTGCTATGGTACTTGGGGTGGTTGCTAAGTTGTTGCTATGCGGTTGCTAGGGTACTCGGGGTGGTTGCTAGGGTGTTGCTATGCGGTTGCTAGGGTACTCGGGGTGGTTGTTAAGGTGTTGCTATGCGGTTGCTAGGGTACTCGGGGTGGTTGCTAGGGTGTTGCTATGCGGTTGCTATGGTACTCGGGGTGGATGCTAAGGTGTTGCTATGCGGTTGCTAGGGTACTCGGGGTGGTTGCTAGGGTGTTGCTATGCGGTTGCTAGGGTACTCGGGGTGGTTGCTATGGTGTTGCTATGCGGTTGCTAGGGTACTCGGGGTGGTTGCTAGGGTGTTGCTATGCGGTTGCCAGGGTACTCGGGGTGGTTGCTAGGGTGTTGCTATGCGGTTGCTAGGGTACTCGGGGTGGTTGCTAGGGTGTTGCTATGCGGTTGCTAGGGTACTCGGGGTGGTTGCCATGGTGTTGCTATGCGGTTGCTATTGTATCCAGGCTGGTTGCTAGGATGATGCCAGGGTGATTTGTGTGGTTGCTATGCAGTTGCCATGGTGTTCTGGGTGGTTGCTAGGTTGTTTTGGGTGGTTGCTAGGTTGTTTTGGGTGGTTGCTATGAGAGTTGATCATAGATAGATAGATAGAGTTTATGAATTTGAATGAGTTGATAGATAGATGATAGATAGAGAGATAGATGAGAAGTGATAGATGAGAAGAGAGATAGATGAGAAGTGATAGATGAGAAGATAGATAGATTGATAGATGAGAAGTGATAGATAGATAGAGAAATAGCTAGATTTAGTTTGATAGATAGATAGATAGATTAGAAAGAGAAATAGATAGATTTAGTTTGATATAGATTAGAAAAAGAAATAGATAGATAGATAGATTTAGTTTGATAGATAGATAGATAGATAGATTTAGTTTGATAGATAGATAGATTTAGTTTGATAGATAGATAGATAGATAGATAGATGGATAGATAGATAGATAGATAAGACATATTAGATAGAATGGAAGTTTGAATGAGTCTCAATGGATTAGAAATAGTACATAGAATGGCAGCTAATGGAGTCTGATGAGCCTCTCCAACTGTCAAAATTTGAATTTTGACAGTTGGAGTTTGAATAGTCTTGGCTCATTTGAACATTCCGTCAATGAAAGTCAATGGGATTTTTCCAAGTTTTGATCAGCTTTTTTAGGAAAACCGTAAGTCTGATCAGTCTGAAAAGATATAGCACACTAAGTGAGAATAGTCTGAAGGTCTGGTCCGAGTTTGGTGGTTGTAGCTTGAACAGTCTAGGAGGAGATGCATTTAGAAATTTAGTCTAAGAAGAATAATAATAACTAGATAAAAAAGTTTGAGGACAAACTTTAAGTTGGCTTGAAAAAGCCGGTCCAGAAAGTTTGAAGTAGTTTTAAAAGTTTGAAGTTTGAAAGTTTAAGTTTTATTAGATAGATTTAGTTCACTAGATAGACTTAGTTTGATAGATTTAGTTTGATAGATAGATAGATAGATAGATAGATAGAGTCAGGGTACTTAAGGCGGTTGCTAGGGTGTTAAGTGGTTGCTAGGGTACTCAGGGTGGTTGCAAGGGTGTTGCTATGCGGTTGCTAGGGTATTGGGGTGGTTGCTAGGGTGTTGCTATGCGGTTGCTAGGGTACTCGGGTGGTTGCTAAGGTGTTGCTATGGGGTTGCTAGGGTATTTGGGGTGGTTGCTAGGGTGTTGCTATGCGGTTGCTAGGGTACTCAGGGTGGTTGCTAAGGTGTTGCTATGCGGTTGCTAGGGTACTCAGGGTGGTTGCTAGGGTGTTGCTATGTGGTTGCTAGGGTTCTCAGAGTGGTTGCTATGCAGTTGCTAAGGTGTTCTGAGTGGTTGCTAGGGTGTTGCTATGTGGTTGCTAGGGTAATCTGCATGGTTGCTAGGGTGTTGCTATGCAGTTGCTAGGGTACTCAGGGTGGTTGCTAAGGTGTTGCTATGCGGTTGCTAAGGTGTTCTGGGTGGTTGCTATGGTGTTGCTATGTGGTTGCTAGGGTACTTGGGGTGGTTGCTAGGGTGTTGCTATGCGGTTGCTAGGGTACTCGGGGTGGTTGCTAAGATGATGCTATGCGGTTGCTAGGCTACTCGGGGTGGTTGCTAGGCAGTTGCTATGGTAACCTGGGTGGTTGCTAAGGTGTTGCTAGGCAGTTGCTAAGGTGTTCTGGGTGGTTGCTATGGTGTTGCTATGTGGTTGCTAGGGTACTTGGGGTGGTTGCTAGGGTGTTGCTATGCGGTTGCTAGGGTACTCGGGGTGGTTGCTAGGCAGTTGCTATGGTAACCTGGGTGGTTGCTAAGGTGTTGCTAGGCAGTTGCTAGGGTGTTCTGGGTGGTTGCTAGGCGGTTGCTATGGTAACCTGGTTGGTTGCTATGATGTTGCTAAGTGGTTAGTAGTTGTCACAGATGGTTACTATCAAGTTTTTATAGAGTATTTAGCATGTTCTTAGCCCAGTTTAGCACTTAGCTAATCACTATTAGCATGTAGCTATTCACTGCTAGCATGTGTAGCATGTTGGAAGTCCAGATTGCTAGCATGAGTCAAAAGAGCCAACCGCCATCTCTCTACGATGTTCTGATGCAGAGATATAGATTTTGCAAAACGGTTGCTAGGGTACTCTGTTTGGTTGCTAGGGAGTGGCTTGGCAGCTACCAGTGATGATACTCCAAAGGTTGCTTGACAATATAAATCAACCCCCATGTCTGTATGATGTTCTGATGCAGAGATATAGATTTTGCAAAATGGTTGCTAAGGTACTCTGTTTGGTTGCTAGGGAGTGGCTTGGCAGCCACCAATGATGATACTTCAAAGGCTGCTTGACAATATAAACCAACCCCCATGTCGGTACAATGTTCTGATGCAGAGATATAGATTTTGCAAAACGGTTGCTAGGGTACTCTGTTTGGTTGCTAGGGAGTGGCTTGGCAGCTACCAGTGATGAATCTTCAAAGGCTGCTTGACAATATAAACCAACCCCCATGTCTGTATGAGATTCAGATTTGAAGATATCCCTCTATGCTTCGGGTTGCTAGGGTATTGCTATGAGGTTGCTAGGATATTCTATATTAGATAGATAGATAGATAGATAGATAGATAGATTTAGTTTGATAGATAGATAGATTTAGTTTGATAGATAGATAGATAGATAGATTCAGTTTGATAGATAGATAGATAGATAGATAGATAGAGTTTGAATGAGTTTGAATGGATTAGAAATAGTACATAGAATGGCAGTTGAGTCTAATTGAGTTTGAGAGTCTAATGGGCTTCCGTAGTTTAAATTTGAATTTTGACAGTTGGAGTTTGAATAGTCTTGGCTCATTTGAACATTCCGTCAATGAAAGTCAATGGGATTTTTCCAAGTTTTGATCAGCTTTTTTAGGAAAACCGTAAGTCTGATCAGTCTGAAAAGATATAGCACACTAAGTGAGAATAGTCTGAAGGTCTGGTCCGAGTTTGGTGGTTGTAGCTTGAACAGTCTAGGAGGAGATGCATTTAGAAATTTAGTCTAAGAAGAATAATAATAACTAGATAAAAAAGTTTGAGGACAAACTTTAAGTTGGCTTGAAAAAGCCGGTCCAGAAAGTTTGAAGTAGTTTTAAAAGTTTGAAGTTTGAAAGTTTAAGTTTTATTAGATAGATTTAGTTCACTAGATAGACTTAGTTTGATAGATTTAGTTTGATAGATAGATAGATAGATAGATAGATAGAGTCAGGGTACTTAAGGCGGTTGCTAGGGTGTTAAGTGGTTGCTAGGGTACTCAGGGTGGTTGCAAGGGTGTTGCTATGCGGTTGCTAGGGTATTGGGGTGGTTGCTAGGGTGTTGCTATGCGGTTGCTAGGGTACTCGGGTGGTTGCTAAGGTGTTGCTATGGGGTTGCTAGGGTATTTGGGGTGGTTGCTAGGGTGTTGCTATGCGGTTGCTAGGGTACTCAGGGTGGTTGCTAAGGTGTTGCTATGCGGTTGCTAGGGTACTCAGGGTGGTTGCTAGGGTGTTGCTATGTGGTTGCTAGGGTTCTCAGAGTGGTTGCTATGCAGTTGCTAAGGTGTTCTGAGTGGTTGCTAGGGTGTTGCTATGTGGTTGCTAGGGTAATCTGCATGGTTGCTAGGGTGTTGCTATGCAGTTGCTAGGGTACTCAGGGTGGTTGCTAAGGTGTTGCTATGCGGTTGCTAAGGTGTTCTGGGTGGTTGCTATGGTGTTGCTATGTGGTTGCTAGGGTACTTGGGGTGGTTGCTAGGGTGTTGCTATGCGGTTGCTAGGGTACTCGGGGTGGTTGCTAAGATGATGCTATGCGGTTGCTAGGCTACTCGGGGTGGTTGCTAGGCAGTTGCTATGGTAACCTGGGTGGTTGCTAAGGTGTTGCTAGGCAGTTGCTAAGGTGTTCTGGGTGGTTGCTATGGTGTTGCTATGTGGTTGCTAGGGTACTTGGGGTGGTTGCTAGGGTGTTGCTATGCGGTTGCTAGGGTACTCGGGGTGGTTGCTAGGCAGTTGCTATGGTAACCTGGGTGGTTGCTAAGGTGTTGCTAGGCAGTTGCTAGGGTGTTCTGGGTGGTTGCTAGGCGGTTGCTATGGTAACCTGGTTGGTTGCTATGATGTTGCTAAGTGGTTAGTAGTTGTCACAGATGGTTACTATCAAGTTTTTATAGAGTATTTAGCATGTTCTTAGCCCAGTTTAGCACTTAGCTAATCACTATTAGCATGTAGCTATTCACTGCTAGCATGTGTAGCATGTTGGAAGTCCAGATTGCTAGCATGAGTCAAAAGAGCCAACCGCCATCTCTCTACGATGTTCTGATGCAGAGATATAGATTTTGCAAAACGGTTGCTAGGGTACTCTGTTTGGTTGCTAGGGAGTGGCTTGGCAGCTACCAGTGATGATACTCCAAAGGTTGCTTGACAATATAAATCAACCCCCATGTCTGTATGATGTTCTGATGCAGAGATATAGATTTTGCAAAATGGTTGCTAAGGTACTCTGTTTGGTTGCTAGGGAGTGGCTTGGCAGCCACCAATGATGATACTTCAAAGGCTGCTTGACAATATAAACCAACCCCCATGTCGGTACAATGTTCTGATGCAGAGATATAGATTTTGCAAAACGGTTGCTAGGGTACTCTGTTTGGTTGCTAGGGAGTGGCTTGGCAGCTACCAGTGATGAATCTTCAAAGGCTGCTTGACAATATAAACCAACCCCCATGTCTGTATGAGATTCAGATTTGAAGATATCCCTCTATGCTTCGGGTTGCTAGGGTATTGCTATGAGGTTGCTAGGATATTCTATATTAGATAGATAGATAGATAGATAGATAGATAGATTTAGTTTGATAGATAGATAGATTTAGTTTGATAGATAGATAGATAGATAGATTCAGTTTGATAGATAGATAGATAGATAGATAGATAGAGTTTGAATGAGTTTGAATGGATTAGAAATAGTACATAGAATGGCAGTTGAGTCTAATTGAGTTTGAGAGTCTAATGGGCTTCCGTAGTTTAAATTTGAATTTTGACAGTTGGAGTTTGAAAGTCTTGGCTCATTTGAACATTCCGTCAATGAAAGTCAATGGGATTTTTCCGAGCTTTAACAGTCATTTTTAGGAAAACCGTAAGTCTGATCAGTCTGAAAAGATATAGCACACTAAGTCAGAACAGTTTGAAGGTCTGACCCGAGTTTGGAGTTTGTAGAGTTAAAGCTCTAGGAGGAGTAGCTCTTGCAAATTTTACCGTAAGAAGAAGAATAATAATAATAATAAGTTTAAATAGGATTACAGTAAGTTGGCTTTTTCAAGCCAACTTAATAAGTTTAAATAGGATTACAGTAAGTTGGCTTTTTTCAAGCCAACTTAATAATAACTAGATAAAAAAGTTTGAGGACAAACTTTAAGTTGGCTTGAAAAAGCCGGTCCAGAAAGTTTGAAGTAGTTTTAAAAGTGTGAAGTTTGAGAGTTTTCAGTTTAAAAGTTTAAGTTTTAGTTTAGTAGTTAGATTTAACATTAGGCTAATCACTATTAGCATGTAGCTATTCACTGCTAGCATGTGTAGCATGTTGGAAGTCCAGATTGCTAGCATGAGTCAAAAGAGCCAACTGCCATGTCTCTACGATGTTCTTATGCAGAGATATAGATCTTGCAAAACGGTTGCTAGGGTACTCTGTTCGGTTGCTAGGGAGTGGCTTGGCAGCTACCAGTGATGATACTCCAAAGGCTGCTTGACAATATAAACCAACCCCCATGTCGCTACGATGTTCTTATGCAGAGATATAGATTTTGCAAAACGGTTGCTAGGGTACTCTGTTTGGTTGCTAGGGAGTGGCTAGGTAGCTACCAGTGATGATACTCCAAAGGCTGCTTGACAATGTAAACCAACCCCCATGTCTGTACGATGTTCTGATGCAGAGATTTAGATTTTGCAAAACGGTTGCTAGGGTACTCTGTTTGGTTGCTAGGGAGTGGCTTTGTAGCTACCAATGATGATACTCCAGAGGCTGCTTGACAATATAAACCAACCCCCATGTCTGTACGATGTTCTGATGCAGAGATATAGAATTTGCAAAACGGTTGCTAGGGTACTCTGTTTGGTTGCTAGGGAGTTGCTTGGCAGCTACCAATGATGATACTCCAAAGGCTGCTTGGCAATATAAACTAACCCCCATGTCTGTACGATGTTCTGATGCAGAGATATAGATTTTCCAAAACGGTTGCTAGGGTACTCCGTTTCGTTGCTAGGGCTGTGGCTTGGAAGCTTCCAATGATGATACTCCAAAGGCTGCTTGGCAATATAAACCAACCCCCATGTCTGTACGATGTTCTGATGCAGAGATATAGATTTTCCAAAACGGTTGCTAGGGTACTCCGTTTCGTTGCTAGGGCTGTGGCTTGGAAGCTTCCAATGATGATACTCCAAAGGCTGCTTGACAATATAAACCAACCCCCATGTCTGTACGATGTTCTGATGCAGAGATATAGATTTTGCAAAACGGTTGCTAGGGTACTCCATTTGGTTGCTAGGGAGTGGCTTGGCAGCTACCAGTGATGATAGATAGATAGATAGATAGATAGATAGATAGATAGATAGATAGATGAGTTTGAATGAGATAGATGATAGATAGATAGATAGATAGATAGATAGATAGATAGATAGATGAGTTTGAATGAGATAGATAGATAGATAGATAGATGAGTTTGAATGAGATAGATAGATAGATAGATAGATGAGTTTGAATGAGATAGATAGATAGATAGATAGATAGATAGATAGATGAGTTTGAATGAGTTAGATAGATAGATAGATAGATAGATAGATAGATAGATAGATAGATAGATAGATGAGTTTGAATGAGTTTGAATGGATTAGAAATAGTACATAGAATGGTAGTTGAGTCTAATTGAGTTTTTGAGTCTAATGGGCTTCCATAGTTTGAATTTGAATTTTGACAGTTGGAATTTGAAAGTCTTGGCTCATTTGAACATTCCGTCAATGAAAGTCAATGGGATTTTTCCGAGCTTTAATAGTCATTTTTAGGAAAACCGTAAGTCGGATCAGTTAGAAAAGATATAGCACACTAAGTCAGAACAGTTTGAAGGTCTAGTCCGAGTTTGGAGTTTGTGGAGTTAAAGCTCTAGGAGGAGTTAGTCTTGGAAATTCAAGTAAGAAGAAGAATAATAATAATAATAATAAGTTTAAATAGGATTACAGTAAGTTGGCTTTTTCAAGCCAACTTAATAAGTTTAAATAGGATTACAGTAAGTTGGCTTTTTCAAGCCAACTTAATAATAAGCTTAAGTAGTAGATCAGTAAGTTGGCTTTTTCAAGCCAACTTAATAATACAATTATGTATTTCCATGCAACGATAGAAATAAGGAACGCGTTACACTCTGCCAGCCACCGCTGACAGACCTGCCAGAATCAAGACTGGCAGCTGCCACCAGCGCCACTGGCAGGTCACGTGACCTGCCAGAATCAGACTGGCAGCTGCCACCAGGTCACGTGACCTGTCAGTGGCTGCTGCCGCCAGCCAGTTGAAGATTGAACCCCCACTCGAAATCACCTCATACAAAAGGTCCAGAAATGCAGTAGCAATTTTAAAGCAATGTGTGTTTTGTCCATTGGGTGACACTGCTGTGTATATTAAGAGCACCTGGTTAGTGAGACCTGATAAAATATATATGTAGGTATTTTATTATGTCTATGAATGAGACGACAGGTGAACCAATGGGGAAGGTATCTTCACCTGGGATGTTCCCATGACAATGCAGCACGGTATATATATATATATATATATATATATATATATATATATATATATATACTGCTCAAAAAAATTAAAGGAACACTTTGAAAACACATCAGATCTCAATGGTGGAAAATATTGTGCTGGATATCTATACTGATATGGACTGGGTAATGTGTTAGGAAGGAAAGGATGCCACATCGTTTGATGGAAATGAAAATTATCAACCTAGAGAAGACTGAATTCAAAGAAACCATGAAAATCAAAGCGAAAAAATGATGGAGCAGGCTAGTCCATTTTGCTGAAATTTCATTGCAGCAACTCAAAATGGTACTCAGTAGTTTGTATGGCCCCCACGTGCTTGTATGCATGCCTGTCTGCAGCAGCAGTATTAACATTAAGTGACATATCTGATGCAATGGCGTGTCCTGGGGTATTTCCTCCCAGATCTGGACCAGGGCATCACTGAGCTCCTGGACAGTCTGAGGTGCAACCTGGTGGTGTCGGATGGACCGAAACATAATGTCCCAGAGGAGTTCTATTGGATTTAGGTCAGGCGAGCGTGGGGGCCATTCAATGGTATTCCTTCATCCTCCAGGAACTGCCTGCATACTCTCGCTACGTGAGGCCAGGCATTGTCGTGCACTAGGAGGAACCCAGGACCCACTACACCAGCGTAGGGTCTGACAGTGTGTCCAATGATTTCATCCCGATACCTAATGGCAGTCAGGGTGTCTAGCCTGTAGAGGTCTGTGCGTCCCTCCATGGATATGCCTCCCCCGACCATGACCCACCACCAAACCGGTCATGCTGAACAATGTTACAAGCAGCATATAATGTTCTCCGCGGCTTCTCCAGACTCTTTCATGTCTGTCATGTGCTCAGGGTGAACCTGCTCTCATCTGAAAAGCACAGGGCACCAGTGGCTACATAAATCTAACTCTTATGTTATGTCTGTAATGAGATAATAAAGACTACAGAAACCAATGCTGATAAACTATCTGAGCATATTACTGCCATTTTATGCTTATTATGTTCTATTGTAAGATAACTAACAGCTCAACTGTAAATACTGTTAGTCAGGTGTTATTTCCCTAATTGATATTTATCTTTAAATCTGGAATCTTGCCGTTGATTTAAGATTATAATCGGTGTGAGGTCTGCCTTTTACTGTAATAAATGAGCTCCATACGACTGAATGCAATTGACATAATATTTTTACATGCAAAATATAGATCTTTTTCCTGTAGGCTACTAAAAAAGCGAACGGGATCAGGTTATTTATAATGCACGACATGGTGGCACCAGAGTCTGTGTTTAGCAGGTTAAGTTAAACGGGTGATTTCCGGGAAACCCCACTTGTCTCGAGCGAACTGAAGTGTTGTCAAGTCCACGGTTTTTCCGCGGAATTGGGCTACTTTTACACTGTTGCCGCGGGTTGTTTTTCATGTCCGCGGGTTGAATCTACCCAAAATAACGTGATATTTAGCGCCTGGAATGCGAATTTTACCAGGGATCCCCGCCAAAAACGCAAATTTTACCCCCTGGAACACGATTTTTACCATGGGACCCCCCTGAAATGCGATTGGGCTAGTTTTGAGGCGCAATTGGGTGGGTTTTGTTGTGAAAACCTGGCAACCCTGGAACCCACCCAAGCGATGCATACTTTCACTTTCACTCGTTGCAGCATCATTATTCACTAATGAGCGTGTCTGGTTATGGTTATGACTTACAAAGAATATCCTGACAGATTCAGTCACAGGAGAGTTTGTGCAGCTCAGAAATGAACGGTATCGCGTTCGGCTGTTAAAAAAACAAATCGCTAACGGAAAACAGTCCTTTGCTCTGTCTCACTTTCAGTAAGGTATACGGTTTAATCTTTATTTATTATATTTTATGTGTACGTATGAAATCGCGAGAATGGCTTTGTTTTTATTTTTGTTTTCTTCTTGTGCTTTGTTGTTGTTTTTATAGCAGAGTCATGTCTTGTGGTGGGTCCATGTCCGCTCCGGTGTGTCTCATTGAAAATGATGAAAATGGGAAGCTGTGTGTTAAGAAACAGGCTAAAGACATTCTGGATGGGATCAAGGAGCCGGTGGTGGTGGTGTCTGTGGTGGGACTCTACCGTACGGGGAAATCCTATATTATGAACCGCCTGGCAGGACAACAGTCCGGTGAGAGAATCTTCTGGAAGTCTTTCTCATGTGCAGAAGGTTACATGCTGATAACACGGACACTGTAAATGAATATGTGTAAAACAGTAACTGGTCATTCCGTGTCAAATCAAACAAATTTTCCCCGGCTCAGATTTTTGATATTCCCCAATATTTCAACATGAAAATCACAGTAGATCAAATGAAAAATATATAGAATTTATTTATTTTTTAACAATAATTTTGTTTCAAATCAAATATGAGTTTGTCATAATAAATTATACAAAAAAAATACTCCCCCTCCACTGAACCGACTGGTAACGCCCAACCAATGTGCGTCGCACTTTCACCAAACCGATGGCGTGGTGCTGTTTGAATGAGAGAGCACGGGTAGCACCAAAAAATGAAGAGAACCGCTGCCTGCATGTACGAGAATGTTATGTAATACACTACATATATTTTAGCTAGCTAATCCATTGCAATTTAGCCATAACTAGGCCTATCAGTGTAACTGTAACCAGTTACCAACCAGTTACCCGATTCAGGGTGTGTGGCCCTTTAATTCTCGTGCTCCACGCCCCAAGAGCTCGCGCTTGCCTTAAACAACATAAAAAAAGTTCAAACAGCTAATATAACCCTCAAAATGTATCTTTACAAAGTGTTCGTCATGCAGCATGTCTAATCGCGTAAGTACAGTGTTTATTTTGATGTTTACATTGATTCTGAATGAGTTTGAGGCTATGCTCCGTGGCTAACGGCTAATGCTACACTGTTGGAGAGATTTATAAAGAATGAAGTTGTGTTTATGCATTATACAGACTGCAAGTGTTTAAAAATGAAAATAGCGATGGCTCTTGTCTCCGTAAATACAGTAAGAAACGATGGTAACTTTAACCACATTTAACAGTACATTAGCAACATGCTAACGAAACATTTAGAAAGACAATTTACAAATATCACTAAAAATATCATGATATCATGAATCATGTCAGTTATTATTGCTTCATCTGCCATTTTTTGCTATTGTCCTTGCTTGCTTACCTAGTCTGTTGATTCAGCTGTGCACATCCAGACGTTCTGCCCTTGTGTAATGCCTCTATCATGGGCTGGCATATGCAAATATTGGGGGCGTACACCCCGACTGTTACGTAACAGTCGGTGTTGTGTTGAGATTTGCCTGTTCTTCGGAGGTCTTTTAAACAAATGAGATTTATATAAGAAGGAGGAAACAATGGAGTTTGAGACTCACTGTATGTCATTTCCATGTACTGAACTCTTGTTATTAATATGCCGAGGTAAATTCAATTTTGGAATCTAGGGCACCTTCAAGTGGCTCACTCAATAAAAAAAGCGAATCGCTGCCACCTACTGGCGGTTTCAATATTTAACAGAATTTCTTTCTTTTTAGAATCGCTCAGTTATGTTAGAATTTGATGAATGATTTACATAAATTTCATAAAGTTATGAAGGATAGATAGATAGATAGATAGATAGATAGATAGATAGATAGATAGAGAAGAAATAAATTATCCAATAACACTACACATAAAACAGATTATTATTATTTTTTAATTAAAAAAATAATAACAGGCATATATACCAATGTTCAACCCCCCCATTGTTGAAACCTAATCTACGCCCTTGAAATCACAGATGTATTACTGATATTAAATCACAGATGTATTACTGATATTAAATCACAGATGTATTACTGAGTAATCCACTATTTTGTAGGGGGGGGGGGGGGGGGGGATTTGGAGCCAAATTAGAGGGTGTAAAAATGACTTCAGAAAGATGGAAGCATCGTTATTTTATTTTTAAACAGAGATTGTCTATTAGTAAAATCTGTTGAAATTGTTTCATTATGCCAACGGTGACAGCACTTCTTGTGTTTTTTTGCGTCAAGTTTGCATGCCTATAACTCAAGAAGTAGGCTATTAAATATATCTTAATATCAACTGTGCACAAAAGTTTTATTTAACTAAATCACGAACACATAACTTATCTAACAAACACATACACACAAATCATACATAAAGGGGAAATGAGAAAGTGGGAGTGAAGATACCGTAATATAACAGGGGAATGGAGTTATGAAAAGAGTAATTTAACCATCACTTTCTCACTATAAATCACCTTTGTTAAGAAAGGGGTTCACAACTTAATACTAAATCGCTTTTTAGTGTTCAAATGTATGATACTTGCAAATGCCTTAGCTGGTGAAGAGTGTTCGGATATGCAGTCTAGGGAGAAATCCTTGATGGTTCGGTCCAGTGGTGCTGAAGTTGTAATCAATATCTTCTGCATTTAAATGAATAAATGACGACGAACTTGCTCTGTTGTGGTCGAAATTTGACACTGTTGTGGTCGAAGAAAGTAAAGACACAAAAGTTTTACCAACTGTATATGTTTAATTTATGCACACTCACATAAGATCCCAGTCATAACAACTGCCCTGTGAAAACTGTTTTATTTTACATGGGGTGTTTGAGATCACATGATCAGCTGAATAATACTCTGTATCTCAGTAACCTCCCTGACACTGTCACTCACAGAATAACTTCATAATTTCAACTTCAATAACTGTTCATAACTGAACGAATAAAGCATTTTGACAATAGCAAAACCGATTTTGTTGATTTTAAATTATGCTGCATCCTTGCCCCTAAATGTTTATTGTATGTCCAAAATACTGGCTAAAGCAAAATCAAAAAATTGGCACAACTTAAAAAAAAAAATTAAGTCTTTAAAAAAATTAAGGATTGTTTTGCATTATTTGCTTTAATTATTATTTCTTAACAAGAACAAGAAATAGAGAAAATATTATTCATATTCAGAAAACTTTTATCAGGCTGTTACCAACATGCAAGAAACCATTTTGTGTAAATCATAAAACAAGAAATTGCATCACAAACAGGATATCATCTGATTTTCTTCAAAATAATATATTTTTTTTATTTTTTATATTTTAAAATTTGTTTTTCATCTCAGACAACCTTTTATGTTATTGTGATTGTCTCAGGCTTTGCTCTTGGCAGTACTATTGAATCAAAGACCAAAGGCATCTGGATGTGGTGTGTCCCTCACCCCACTAAAAAAGGACACACTCTGGTGCTGCTGGACACAGAGGGACTGGGTGATGTGGAGAAGGTGTGGAGGAAAACAATGTTATCTCTATAGCAACAAAGTCTATTATTACCTTGTCTTGTACTTTCACTTTCCATTAACTAGATAAGAACATTCACTAGTAAAGGTAAATAAGTGGCCACTTATTCTGTAGTTGACAGACTGTTGATGTTTCAGGGGGATGAGAAACATGACACGTGGATCTTCTGTCTGGCTGTTCTTCTCAGCAGCACTCTAGTGTACAACAGCTTAGGGACCATTGACAACATGGCACTGGAAAAGCTGCAGTATCCTTCTCATATGCACAATAAAAATACAATAAACATGAACATCCACTATAATAAATAGAAAATAGCATTAGTGTAATTCTTCCTGAACAGTGCTGAATGTAGCTACGTTACAGAGCTGACGGAGAACATTCGTGTGAAGGCAGAAGTGAGTCGAGATGAGGACCAGTCGGCAGATTTCATGCGTGTTTTCCCATCATTTGTCTGGGCTGTTCGTGACTTCACTTTGGAACTGAAAAAGGGGGATGACCAGATAACATCAGACGAGTATCTGGAGAGTGCACTGAAACTCAAACCAGGTGAGAAAAAGAGTTGACATTAAACACATACAGTACATACTCTTTTACTAACAGGTAAGAACACCATCACAGACCCTTTTTTTCCTTTTGAAAAACATTTTAGACCAATTAGAAAAATATTACAGTAAATTCAATGATGGTCTTAAGGCTACAGTGTGCAGCTAGTGACACACTAGTCATAATGTCTCCAAACAAGTTTTCAAAAAAAAAAAAATTTCTCCAAACTCATTCCTCTGGCTGAGCTTAAATTGGCACTCATAATACACTATCCCTGAGTTCCATTCGGAAGGGCTCATCCCTATGCCCTAATCCCTTCAAAGGGTTTACCCTCCGGAGTGAGAGCTTCGAAGGGATGAAGGGTGTAGGGGTAAAAAAAACTGTTCTTTTGGAACGCACTTCAGCTTCATCTTAACGAGACAATCAAGGAGGAGTAGATTGTGCAAGCTGCGCCCTTTGTTTAACGTTACTTTATTTATTTATTTATTTTAGGTTTATCGCACCATGTATATTGTATCTATGTATTTTAAACATTTAAATGGGCTGATAAAAGGAGCTGTAAAGTATTTTTGTTGAAGTACAATGTCGTTTTGACCATAATAATGTACTCATACTACATAATAAATCGAACTCGTTTAAATATTACAGTAGTATAGAAAAATACTATACATTTATAGGTAAAATCGAACTCCTAACCTCCTGTTCCCATTCTGTGATGTCAAACAACTTCCCTGTGCAAAGGATCATGGGGGGCTGAAGTGTCCATCAGTTGTACTCTTTGAAATCCTTCATTCCTAAGGGCCCTTTGAAGTGGCCAGTTTTGAGCACTTCGGTTTGGAACGACCCTTCAATATGGCGGCCATAATTATTTTCACTCCGAAGTGCCCTTCGGAGGGCGATATATCCCGTTTGGAACGCACCGTATATTGCCAAAAGTAATGGGACACCCTTCCAAATCATTGAATTCAGGTGTTCCAATCACTTCCATGGCCACAGGTGTATAAAATCAAGCACCTAGGCATGCAGACTGCTTCTCCAAACATTTGTGAAAGAATGGGTCACTCTCAGGAGCTCAGTGTGGTACCGTGATAGGTTGCCACCTGTGCAATAAGTCCATTCGTGAAATTCCCTCACTACTAAATATTCCATGGTCAACTGTTAGTGGTATCATAACAAAGTGGAAGCAATTGGGAACAACAGCAACTCAGCTACAAAGTGGTACGCCACGTAAAATCACAGAGCAGGGTCAGCACATGCTGAGGCGCACAGTACTTTCTGCAGAGTCAATAGCTACAGACCTCCAAACTTCATGTGGTCTTCAGATTAGCTCAAGAACAGTGCATAGAGAGCTTCATGGAATGGGTTTCCATGGCTGAACAGCTGCACCAAGCCTTAAATCACCAAGTGCAATGCAAAGCGTCGGATGCAGCGGTGTAAAGCACACCGCCACTGAACTCTAGAGCAGAGGAGACGTGTTCTCTGGAGTGACGAATCACGCTTCTCTGTCTGGCAATGTGGTGGACGAGTCTTGGTTTGGTGGTTGCCAGGAGAACGGTACTTGCCTGACTGCATTGTTCCAAGTGTAAAGTTTGGTGGAGGGAGGATTATGGTGTGGGGTTGTTTTTCAGGGTTTGGGCTTGGCCCCTTAAGGTGATGATACACGGGGCAACTTTTTGAGCAATGTTGCCAGGCAATGTTGCTGAGCAATGTTGCTTGGGCACTTTCCCACTGAGAATGAGCAACAAATTTATATCTGGATACATTAGATCGGTCGTGGGCAATTTTTTGAGATCCTCCAATCAGAATATTAGCAGCCAATCACGTGACCGGTTCGGAGATTTCAGAAAAAATTCGATGCGGGTTCGAATCTGCCTTTTGCTGAACTCACTCTTCTCCCTTTTCCTATCACAAATCAGATCGGAAAGGCATTTATTTGTAATAAAAATGTAGAAAATATTTGAAAAGTTAAAATAAAGTGCCTAACAAGTGTTTATAATAAAAGTATTTATTGGGTTGGCAATAGATTTGCTCCTCTCTGATTAGTTGCTGCCAACTGTCTGTTGCCCTAATTAGTTGCCCTGTGTCTCATCAGGTTGCCCGTTGATGGCGACATTGCCCAGCAACATTGCTCAAAAAGTTGCCATGTATATCATCACCTTTAGTTCCAGTGAAATGAACTCTTAATGTTTCAGCATACCAAGACATTTTGGACAATTTCATGCTCCCAACTTTGTGGGAACAGTTTGGGGATGGCCCCTTCCTGTTCCAACATGACTGCGCACCAGTGCACAAAGCAAGGTCCATAAAGACATGGATGAGTGAGTTTGGTGTGGAGGAACTTGACTGGCCTGCACAGAGTCCTGACCTCAATCCGATAGAACACCTTTGGGATGAATTAGAGAGAGTGGAGACTGCGAGCCAGGCCTTCTCGTCCAACATCAGTGTCTGACCTCACAAATGCGTTTCTAGAAGAATGGTCAAAAATTACCATAAACACACTCATAAACCTTGTGGAAAGACTTCCCAGAAAAGTTGAAGCTGTTATAGTTGCAAAAGGTGGGCCAACTCCATATTAAACCCTACGGATTAAGAATGGGATGTCATCAAAGTTCATGTGCACGTAAAGGCAGGCATCCCAAAACTTTTGGCAATATAGTGTATAATACAGTGTTTCCTATTTTGGATCGCTTCCTAATCTGGCCCATATATTACTGGTCTTGAAGTCTCTACTAATGAGCTGATGAGTTAAATCAGGTGTGTGTTTAGGAAGAGTTTGAAAATGTGTTGGTGTGCCTCCAGGAACAAGGTTGAGAAAAAATAATCACTAATATAGGGTGCTTCTCAAATGGAAGACTTGATACTATTCCTAGGCTGTCTCCAAAAACTGAAAAATGCTGCCTTTGGAGGACACAATCCAAGGTAGGAAAGAATTAAGGCATGTCCAAATCCAAAGATATCTTCAAATCCTGCCTCCTAAGATACCTTCATCTGATCGATTTTTGAAGGCAGCATTGATGTATTCATAATATTGTTCTTTCCTTTCTGTGACAGCTGAGCTAAAAAATAAAGAAAAGCTGCAGTTGGTGGTCCGTTTGTATGTGAATACGTTTTTGACCAGTGTTTTTCTCTTTTGATGTCATTTCTAGTGAGAAATTACTATTGTAGTAATTACATATTTACTTAGTTCTTACCAAAGCTTACCAAAGCATTTTTTTGCTGTAGATCAACAAACCATTACGCTGCCTCAGAAGATTGTCCAAAATCTGTTTTGTACGGTGCCCTTGTGCACAAACGCTGCCTGCAAAGTCATTGCCTGATAGGGCAGAGAGGCAACAAGTCACCTGCCTAAGTTTTCAGATGCAGCCCTAGTGCGGCTGTGTTCTTCCTAGTCAAGTTCTTCAGAGACTTGTAGGCTAGTGTCCTATGAAACAGTGTAGAATGAAACAGTCTAGTAAGTGCACATGGCTACCCACAGTCATGGCTTGAAAATACTATTAAAACTTAATTTTGGAAAAATACTTTGTATTAAAATCTTAATACTTACTGGCTTTCTATTAATGCAATACAGTCAATTACAACTGTCTGCGTTCTCCCAGTGACTTACATTATTGTCTGTTTATTGTTAAAGCTGCAGCCCGTAACTTTTTTTGGTTAAAAATGATTCAAAATCAATTTGAGCAAGTACATAACCAACCAGTGTTCAAAACTATCTCCTTACCTTAGCCCAATTCACAACGGTAAACTTATAATAATGTTTTCTAATAAGACGGTACTGGTGGGTTTCCACGGGAAATACGAGCATGCCGCCATTCATCTTTGCGTCATTACATTACATCTGTTTACATTAAGGAGTCCCAGGCTAGCTAATAGTCTATAAGGCATGCGGAGGATGCTGCAGGCAGCGGATCATTTATAGTCTTTTCTCAGAGCAGCTGCAATAATTAACCTTATCATTCTGATGGTGGATTGTAATCCAGTAAGGTCCAAATGACAGTCATCTGTGACAACTAGAGATATAGAAGCCAAAGACTTAAGACTGGATACACTTGATGCATCCTTCAAAATGAGCTGAATGAAGGATGCGAAACAAAGGCTGCCTTCCAAGGATCTTTCAAATTGAGATGTGATGATGATGTGGCAGCTAAGATAGGACACATCCTTCCATTTGAGAAGCACCCACAATATGTAGAGTATATATTATGATTCCATAATTATGTTGTTTATAATTGTCTTATTTTAGGTAGCTCAGCTCAGACTGAGCGATTTAACCTGCCCCGTCGCTGTCTGCATCATTTCTTTGCTGTGAGAAAGTGCTTTGTGTTCCCTCGGCCGGCTAGTACACAAAACATGAGGAGAATGGAGCAGCTGACTGAGGAAGAACTGGATTCAGAGTTCCTTGAGCAGGCAAAAACTTTTTGTCGTTACATTTACGACAATGCAGAGCCAAAAATTGTCAGCGGAGGCCGTACAATTACTGGAACAGGTGTGTACCGCATTAGAAACCCTTGAAAACAAATTTATAAAAGTTTTGAATCTCTTTTGAGAACCAATGACCAATGGACTGTGTATAATAAAACAAATACAAATGACTGTCTGAACTATGGAGTTGTGTTTCCTGACAGCTCTGGGAAATCTTGCTGAGGTTTACATAGAGGCGATCCGCAGTGGGAATGTTCCATGTCTGGAGAATGCAGTCGTGTCTCTGGCTAAGATCCAGAATGTCCGTGCAGTGGAACAGGCCCTGGAGTCCTACAGGAACGAGCTGTTCAGCATGGCACAGCTTCCTATGGACCCTGAAGATCTGTCCAACATCCACAAGGTCGCAGAGAAGAAGGCCATTGAAGTTTTCATCACCATGTCCTTCAATGACAATGACCAGATCTACCAACAAGAGCTCATGGTAAAATTAAAATCTTGTTGTGTACTATTTGCATTTG
Source organism: Ancherythroculter nigrocauda (assembly GCA_036281575.1). Taxonomy (NCBI): domain Eukaryota; kingdom Metazoa; phylum Chordata; class Actinopteri; order Cypriniformes; family Xenocyprididae; genus Ancherythroculter; species Ancherythroculter nigrocauda. Next base: position 36,480,014 of record VTFQ01000008.1, read on the forward strand.
GATATAAGCGGTAGCATTTATCAAGATTTAGCTAACTTTTCATACATTTAATTTAAAGAAAAGTTCCATGTTTAATACAAGTGAAGCTCCTTAATGTGGATTACCATAGAAAATAATTTTTTACCCTTCCATCAGTTTTATATATATATATATATATATATATATTCTTTGGTAATTGAATTGTCATTTTAACAAATGCCGTCATTAAAGCTTAACTTGCATTAGTATTGAACCCAACACATTCATTTACAAACTTCTGTGAGTGCTTCTGAACAGAAAGGTAAAAAGAGAACATGCAGAAACTCCTCCTTTTCTTTTGCAAGATTTACTATTATCTGCATGCACAAATGCACACATTAAAAAATATTGCAGTCTGTTTTTAAGATTTACATATTCCAGTGTGTGATAAATTTCCATCAAATTGAAATGAGTAATCTTTAAATGGTGTACATATTATAAATTCAGAAAAGTATGAACCTCTTAAAGGGTTAGTTCACCCAAAAATGAAAATTATGTCATTAATTACTCACCCTCATGTCGTTCTACACCTGTAAGACCTTTGTTCATCTTCAGAACACAAATGGTTAAACCTTAAAATTATAAAGCATCAAGAATACTTTTTGTGTGCCATAAAAACAAAATAACTTTTCAACAATATCTAGTAATGGGCAATTTCAAAACACTGCTTCATGAAGCTTCGAAGCTTTAAGAATCTTTTGTTTCAAATCAGTGGTTCGGAGTCATGTGATTTCAGTAAATGAGGCTTTGTTACGTCATAAGTGTTTCGAAATTTCAATAGTTCACGTGACTTTGGCAGTTTGATACTTGACCCAAATCACTAATTTGAAGCTTCATGAAGCAGTGTTTTGAAATCGGCCATTATCAGAAATTGTTTAAAAGTCATTATTTTGTTCTTTTGGTGCACAAAAAGTATTCTCGTCACTTTATAATATTTATAGTATGTAAAGCTTGAACCACTGCAGTCAGATGAACTGTTTTAAATAGGTTTTTAGTAGCTTTCTGGGCATCTGAAAGTGTTAATTATCTTGCTGGCAATATCGGATTTCATCAAAAATATCTTAATTTGTGTTCTGAAGATGAACGAAAGTCTTACGGGTGTAGAGCGACATGAGGGTGGGTAATAAATGACATTATTTTTAACCCTTTAAAACTTTGTAAATGTATTTTAAACTACAATTTTGTAAATGGCAAAGCAGCTACATTTTCTTTGTCATTATATACATTTTATACTTAAATTTCTTGTGTATTTTGAAGACCTACCAGAAATAGAGAACTTAGGACAATACAGTCTTCATTCGCAGTGCTATGCTTATTTAATGTAGTGAATATGTGCACAGATTCAAATAATGGAGATTCAATCCATGTGCAATATATTTCCTTTATCTCAAATAAAAGTATAAACAGTTTTCTCTCTCTCTCTCTCTCTCTCTCTCTCTCTCATTGCTTTTCACAATTTAGGGGAAGATTCATAATGAATATCAAGACATGTGCCAGCAGAATCATGAAGCGTCTCTCATGCAGTGTGAGGAGGTTCTGCGTGAGGTGTTCGATACACTGGAAAAAGGCATTTCTGATGGATTATACCTGAAAACTGGAGGATACCGACAGTACAGAGACAAGCTCGCACAGCTGGCCAATGAATACAGAGCAAGAACACAGTCACAAATAATGGTACAGAACACACATGCATGCTTTGCTTGTGCTTCATTGTTCTGGATGGTCACAACAGCATGTAACAGCACTGATAAACATCCTTGATGCTGATAAAGATTAAAGATAACATAACAACAGCTAACAAGTCATAAAACTGAAACATGAAAAATCATTTACATTTTGTCATTTACAGATTGTTCTAAATCTGTTTGCTTTAGTTATTGTCCTTGAAGCATAAAATTAGAAATGTTGAAGAATGTAGCAGACCTGTCAAACTTGAAATATGACGCAAAACACAACAAAACAAAACAAAAAACACCATGACTCGTATGCTACATTTCATGTTATGCAATATAAAACAATTAATAATCTGGGCAACTTTTATGGTATTTTAATGATTGTTTTTATTTTGGAGCTTGACAGCTATGGTAACTAAGAACTTTGTATAAAAAATAACTGAACACCAATGTTAATGGTTTATATGTTTGGGTGATCGATTTTTCAGTATGATTTGTTGCTATCAAAACAATACTCCCATTTTTAAGAAACAGATATTTTAAATGATTAGAAATGTGTTTTTTCCCACAGTGCGACGAAGTGTTGAGTATGTATTTGAAAGCAAAGGAAGATGTTGGAAATATGATTCTACAAGCTGACCAATCTCTCAGTGCAGCAGAACAGGAAAAAGAGGGTACAGTTCAAATCAGCTGCATTTTTCTGTCAAGGCTCTCAATGATACACGAGATTATGCATTGACTTCAACCAGAGCACATAACAGTAACAAACAGATTTTGTCATTAACTTACAGCTGCAGTAGCTCATACTTTCATTACTATATATAGTTCTCTTGTGTATGTGTATTGTCTAGCTGTTGAATCAGAATGGGTGTGTAGACTAAACTTTGTCTTTCCCTATACAGTGCAGAGATTAAAGAATGAGATCTTAGAGCAGCGACAAAGAGGCCTAGAGGAACAGAACCGGTTACAGGAGCAAGCGTTTCAAGACATGCAGAGAACCCATGATGAGCATGTGAATCAGATCATTCAACAGATGGAGAGAGAGCACGAGAGAATGAGGAGAGACAATGAACGAGTCCTGGAAGCCAAACTGAGGGTAAAAAGGACACTCACTCTAAAAACTCTCACATGTTCAATGTTGTGCTTAAAGGAGTCAATTTTGTAAGTAGAATTTAATAAAAGGCCAATCACAATTCTGTATGAAAATCGATGTAAGAAACACACAGATTTCATCACAAACTCAAATGAAACTCAGTGGCATTGAAGTAATCACTGTTGGTCATCATTCTTTCTTTCTTTTGATTGCAAAGATGTAATGCTCAATGTCAGAGGATTATTCAATTTAATGGTTTAGGAATACCAATATATTGCTACTTGCAAGCACTGTAATGAATAAGGGGAAGAAATAATAAAATTTAAATTGGAGATGTTTTTGACATGCTCGATTAGATGTCTTTTCTGAGTTTAAAATTGCTCTACAAACTGTTTTTGAGGTTTACTAAATGTGCTTATGGTCAAGATTAGGATTAGACATTATTTATTCAGGTTCTGTTTGTGTTGCAGGAGAAGGAAACTCTTCTACAGCAGGGCTTCCAGAAGGAGGCTGCCCGGATGCAGAGCGAGATTGACAGCCTGAAAGCAGACATGAATAAAGAGGAGACGTCCCAACCCTCCACAACGAGCAAGGTTTTGGATGTTGTCGGCACTGCGGCGACTTTGTTCTTGCCAGGCTTCGTCCCAAAAGTAGCTGGTTTTGGTCTGTCCTTGCTCTCAAAACTGTTTTGAAAATGGATTTACATTATTCACACACTCTCACCTAAACATAGGCTATATATATTATTCTCCAATAAGAAACATATATTATTCTCCAATAATTAAAACACAGCTTGAATTGTCCAGCAGCTACTTGTCATTGCTTGTGAATTTGAGTTGCTGTTCTGTTGTGATGCCATTCATGTTTAAAGACCAGCTTAATAACTGCCAAGCTTGCACCAACATTTGTTATGAACTATAAACAAAGCTGTCAGAGAGAACTTTTCCATGTAATTTCAAACTGATTCACGTAATCTGTGACTCCTGACATAAATCTTCCTGGGAACCTTCCAACTTGTAGGCCGATGTTTGGCCATATTGAGATTATGATATTGGCTAATATCTTTGCCCAGTTGGCAGATTAACAAGTCTTGTCTGTGGACAATAGAATGGTACTTTGTGTTTAAAGTTTAGTTAACAGACCAAATATTCTTAAACAGACTTATAGTGTATTCACTTTTTTTGTTGTTTTTGTTTGCTTGCAATCAGACAAAAAAACTGTTTATTTTGACATCTCTATAGGCTGAAAGTGGTCTGTGAAACATAATAAAATGTTTCATTGAATCAGATTAATTGTGTCTTGCACAAAACAACACATTATGGCAGATTAGTTAAGTAATTTATTTAGAATCACTTTTATATATATATATATATATATATATATATATATATATATATATAAAACCGTATTCCACAATAGAGCTTAAAAGTAAGCAAAAGTAGTCCAAATACTTCAAGGATGACTTTTGGTTGCAGTTAGGTTCAGTGAAAGAATTTACAACCATAAATTAAACTATAAAAGTAATTAAAATGTATTAGAAATTATGTAAAATGCCTACTTGTTATTTTTAGATGGCCTCAAAATACTTCAACTACTACAAAACAAAACAGACTAAACTACAACTTATGTGGAGTACTTTTAGTTTTTAAGACAGCAATCTGTATATTTGAATGAAATGTTAAAAAAAAAAATACAACCAAAATGATGCCTCCTTACCACATCTGTGAAATGGTACTTAAAGTTTTAATACAAGGCATACAAAGTTCTGTCTAATCTGAGCCAAAAACATAAGGACACCTTCCACAAAGATGAATTTGACAAATTTGGCAAGCATTTAAGTTATTATATAGCAACTTAAAAGGTGCATTAAAAAAGGCTTCAGAATTGACTGTAGTTTTGTGGAACAGTCTCTCCAAGTAATGCTCATCACAGACACTTATTTTACATATATATAAACAGCTATTCTAAAAACCAATTGGAAATTCCTGACAGAACCCACAATTGGCCTAGAAATTTGTCATGATGGTGCGATTCAAACTTTACACGTGACCATTTCTTGTATTCTGAATACTTTTTTATTATGAACCTTGCTCATAATAAAATAAATTGAGTGAAGTTGTTTACATCAGCCTCTAAAGCTGAGGTCGGGAGTCAAATTGGGAAATAGAAAAGGATTTGTGATGACAGCAGCTTCAAGATTTATGAACATTCAAGTTCAATAATAATGAATTTTAATCTGATGCATTTAATGATTGTAACAGATTGTTTGAAGAATGCAATGGTTACATCCAAACAAACTGTGTGAAATGAAGGTCTACTAAATACAGACAAACTTTAATGTCTTACTACATGCTTTTCCCATCACCAGCAACAGCACAGTACATATTTTTTGTGCACAGTACACTGTAAGAATGTGAATTAGGACTCTACTCAATAACTAACTAAATATAATCTTACTAAAAAAAAACCTACACGTGATTGAGATTTATAAGTATAGCTATTAAACAATCAATTTGTAATTCAACAGTGATTTGCATTGAAGTGGTATTTAATATTTTTTGAGTCCTTTCATCAGCACCTTGTATTGAAGGATAGAAGGAAGGACATCTGCCGCAACTTTGACAACAGGCATTACATATTTCTCCATAAAACCACCAGAACTTTTCTCTTTCTCTTCCTTTTCTTTTTTAAGATTGTTTATCTCTTCATACATAAGATCAGCTTTCTCCTTAAAGCCTTTGTTTAGCAACTCCTCCCGCTCCTTCAGTTTGCTCTCAATGGCTCTGTCCATCTCCTGCTGCTGCTGCTCCATCTCCTGTTTGAACTTCTCCTCCATCTGCCTCATTTGATCCTCTTGCCGCTTATTTTCTGCCACCCTCATTCGTTCACTCTCAATGCGTTTCTCCTCCTCCTCTTTACACTTCTGCTCCAGCAGAGCATTCTTCTCCTTCTCCTCTGTCAGTCCAGATAAAAAAAAGAAATTGTGTGAAACATGATGCTAATACTAAACCTCCAGAAACTTCAAGATGCCTTAGAGATGCTGTTGACTAAGAATTTGGGTTTAGTTTCAATTTCATTTTAATTTTTTTAATTACAAATGCTCCAAGATGAAACAGCCTAAGGATCTACAAATATTCATAAGATTGGTAAAAATTTACCTTGAATCTTTCTGTCATTTTCAGTAAGTTTTGTATCTGTGTAGAGGATGCTGTTTGCTTCAGCTCCTCGCTCATTCAGAAACTCATTCAGCACAGCCTCAGCCTGCACATAAACATATATATTAGTATTAGATCACATTTATAGAAATACTCATAACCCTACGTGTACTCAAAGAACCATTTTGTTAAAAAACACACAGAACGTGTCCTCACCGATACACCTTTGTTGGGTTCTCTGCGGTACTGCTCAACGATGGCGTCTCTGTCTCTGCAGTAGAGTTCATATCCTCCAGACTGACTGTACTCTCCATTCTGCAGCCGTTTATTCATGTCAGAGAACAGATTCTTCAGCAGATCTCTGCACTTTCTCTCTGATGCCATCTCATTCTCTTTCAGCAGGTCTACATAGCAAATATCTATGTTTTCCTAAACATACATGCAAACACACACACATACATCACATATACACACTGAGAAAAGTCTGTTATACTACCATAGATTCACTTTAAAATGAAAATTACCCCAAGTTTTGCTCACCCTCAAGCCATCCTAAGTGTAAGGCGATCTGGTGGAAGCTAGATATTTTACTTCATAACTTGTTAAATATGGATATTTTTCTTTCACAAACGCTTCGCTTCAGAAGGACTTTATTAACCCCCACGGAGCCATGTTGAGTATGTTTATAAAGGATGGATGTACTTTCTTGAGCTTCATACTCATTGGTTCCGTTCACTGCCATTATAAAGCTTGGATGCATCAGGATATTTATTAATATAACTCACATTGTGTTCATCAGAAAAAAAAAAGTCATTTACACCTAGGATGGCTTGAGGGTGAGTAAAGCTTGGGGTATTTTCATATTAAAGTGAACTAATCCTTTAAGGAATAAATAACCATCTGTGCCCCCCTTCAACTTCCATAAAATAAAAAGACTATTATTTTCCTGCAAGTCACCCCTCCAGTCCTACTCGCCCAGCTCTGAGCAGGCTTCAAACCATCGTCTCCTGCATGAGAGGGGGGCAAGCTAACAAGGACGCTAAAGCAGTCTCTATAGTGTCAGTCGCTAGTGCACCTCTTGAGATCAGGGGAGTGAGGTTTTACCTGCACATCTTTCAATAGCTGGCCTCTGTTACAGACACAAGGACAATATTTAAATACTTCAGCTAAATATAATTTAAAACAATGCATAATGATTCAATTAAGAGGCCTTTGCATATTTAAGAATATAGCTGCATTATTATGAAGGTGCACAAAATTCTGCATGTGAAACTCACCACCAGTTTTGTTAGGTATTCTCCTTTTTCATCTTTAAAGGAGCGTTTCATGAACTCGGCTGTGGCCAGACTGCTGAACTTCTGGTGCTTTGAGGAAATATCATCCACACTTACTGGGAACTTGTTCTTCACCTGCAAAGAACAGCATGCTTTGTCAGTAAATGGCTATAACAATTCTTGTACTTATATTAAAACTGTTCAAAAAGAATAACTTTGTGAATTTGACACAGGCAGAACTTTATTTATTGGCAGTGGCTATTTAGAAGTGAAAATAGCATATTTTCTTAGCGACAGATGCTATTTACACTAAAGCCGGGCACACATTTAATGACTAGCTAAAACATTACAAGACTGTGCTCAACACACAGCGATTGTTTCCAGTGACTGAAGCAGATTTAAATGCTTACACACAGAAGTTGAACACCGACTGTAATCGCCAACTGAACAACTGGCTCTGACTGGATGCGTTTGAGCGCGATCAGTCATAAGTATCCATTTACATTCATAATTGGCCTTACAATCGTCAAGTGTGCCCCCAGCTTAAGTGACAATAGCAGCATTTTCTTAGTGATATGCTATTTACACTAGGTGAAAATAGCGACAGATTCTATTTACACCATGTAAAAGTAACAGTTTTTTGCAGAAAAATTACCTTAGTAATTAGATGCTATCTATACTTTATATTGGCAGATTGGCAGTATTTTTGTACACTAACAGGATACAATAATATCACAGAGTGTAAATGATTATAATTATTAAAGTTATTAAATGGATGCTGGCTTATTTGGAGAATAAAAACCCTCCCTACACCTTCCTATAACCCTACCCAATAAACACTTAATATTATTAAACAGTTTGCAGTTTATATCCATTTTTAGAACATTATTTTTATTGCCAACTCTGCGAACCTATTTGCTACTTCTGCGCTACTGAAAACGTTGAATTCTGTCTTTTTTAAAACTTGAGTGGCCCAACCAGACATTGGTAAGCGGAGCTAGTGTAAATATTTGCCAACAAGGGACGCTATTTGCACTTAGTGTACATAGACACTCCATTATTTATTTGAGTATCATGTTAAATGGATAACATGATGCTTAAAACTATTGCCTGCTGTTAAGTGACCTGTATATGTATATTTTTATTTAACATTACATGTATGACAAACCAAAAAAATACAGAAAAGAAATATATGAAATTACCTCTTCCATCCCACTCTGATACACTTTCAAAGCTTCTTGAACAGCTGCCTGGTTCTCTAGATTTGCCAGAGTAACCACTGCATTGTCCAGACAGGGCACCTTCCCACTGCTGATTGTATCCACATAAATCTGCACCAGATTCCCGAGCACTGACAACACACACAAACACAATTTAGACCTGGTTTCACAGACAGGGCTTAGATTAAGCCTTTAGTTCAATTAGGACCGATTAGGACATTAAAGTCACTTTTATAAACATGCCTTAGAAAAAACATTACTGGTGTGGATCTTGAAACAAAACAATGACATTAACATATTTTAAGACATTTCAGTGCAAGTTGCCTTTAGTTAAAACAGCTCAATAATGCTTTTTAGTCTGGGATTAGGCTTAAGCCTTGTCTGTGAAACTGGGGTATAAAGGCATATGGGTCAGAAGTTCACACTCTGAACACTAAAATGTCCCAATAAATTAAATTATTGGGTAAAACACTCACATTTGCCAGTAACTTTGTGTCCTCCTTTCAGTGTTTTCACTAAACTCTTATGAAAGATGTGGTTACAAAAACGATTTGTAACCTCCAGAAAATCTGATACAAGGTCCCGTTCTTGCAAGCTTTCTAAGCGTGTCATGTTTTCAGGCGAGGCTGGAGATGGGAACACGAAACAGTTCCGGGATGGGAAATAGGTTCGGATGCATTGACGGGGCAGGTTGTAGTCGCTGATTTTCTTATTTATACCTGAATGGAGAAAATAACACATTTTACAAAAGAGATTGTGTCAATTTTTTTTTTTTTTTTTTTTGTAGCTTTTAATATTTACTGACTATTAATTACAATTCACATACTGGTGCTTGATGTTTACAGTATGTCTGTCTAAAATACCTTTCTTCAGCTGGAGGGCAAACTCAAGGTACTCGTCCTCAGTCACTTTCTTTCCATCAATTACCAGTTCCAAGGTGAAATCTCTAACCACCCAGATGAATGATGGGAAGAAAATCACGTATTTTGAATCCTCCTCTTCCTCTTCATCTGCTGCTTCTGCCGATCTGATCTTGATCTTTTCAGCGAGCTCACTAACATAGCTGCAGCACGTTGAGAAATAACAACATCTTTCAAAATGTATGTTTCTATATTTGAAAAGAAGTGAGTTACTGTCACATGTCTGTCGGTTTTGTTCAGTTAGTCACATGTCTTCCTTTGTTTCGTTTTCCCGACATTATTTAGTTGTCATGGTTTCTAATTTGATTAGTGTCCTTGTTTCAGGTGTGTCTTGTTAGTTTCTCCCTTTGTTTGCCTTGTGTATATATAGTCCCTTAGTCTTTGCCCTTAGTCTTTTTAAGTTCTGATTTGTGTTTATGGTTGATTTTCTCCTGTAATCCTTATCATTTTCATTAAAAGTCTGTTTATTGGCTTCTCCTTTGTCATGTGCTTTGTCTACAAACATGAACCGTGACAGTTATGTTGCAGGTTAAAGGATACTGCAGCTTCTCCACTGCATCGTTATCGATGGTGCCGCGGCTGTTGTACACCAGAGTGCTGCTGAGCAGAACAGCCAGACAGAAGATCCAGCCGTCATTCTTAGAGTCTCCCTGAAACACAGTGTCTTTAAAATCAAAGAATCCACCATATAACAATATTAATAAGTCAACAGCTCCTTGTCCTCACCTTGTCCACATCACCGAGTCCCTCTGTGTCCAGCAGCACCAGAGTGTGTCCTGCTTTTCTGGGGTGAGGGACACACCACATCCAGATGCCTTTGGTTTTCGACTCAATAGTGTTACCGAGAGCAAAGCCTGAGACAATTACAGTTTTTAGCATGATGTAGCTAATATTCACACAATAAGTTGCCGTGTTTAGACAATTCTCTCACCTGACTGTTGTCCTGCCAGGCGGTTCATAAGGTAGGACTTCCCCGTACGGTAGAGTCCCACCACAGACACTACAACCACCGGCTCCTTGATCCTACTCAGGAACTCAATGGCACCCTTACAGACGCAGAGCGATCCGTTCACATTCTCCACCAAACAAATGGGCAAAGGCATTAGTCTGGAATTAGACATGCTGGCTCTCTCTAGCTCTTCTTGTTTGCTGGAAGAGGAAACAGGAAGGGGAAAGATAATCATTTGTTTGCAGTAAACAATGTGTAAAAACCTGCAGATGCAACATACTTCAAAACAATGAATTCTTCATGGACTCTCAAAATATATTGTATCATTTACATTCTGTGTTAGCCATTAAAAACCTCATTTTTATCTTTACAAAAATAGTATGAAATGCTCACTGGCAAGTCATTGTCATTCATACACCAGAGACCTGTTCATCTTGCTGATTCTAGTTAATTCTGTTCTTAAAACTCGCATGCTTTATTATTTCAAAAGAGTTATGATTTCATTAGAATAGTTTGTTTATTTGCATGATAACATATTGATTAGAAGGGGTAAAGATCAATGACTTATTTGAGTATTTGATTTTCAACACTGCTAAGGTGACGAATGTATAATAATAGCACCATAGGTCTTATTAAATCACATGCAGATATGCAGTTGTAATCGTTCATGGCTTATTAAAAATATAAAACATTTATCAAGAAATCAACTTTAAGACTTTTATGACTAGTGGCAACAACTACTGCCCACATTCATCAAGCCATTTGACATCATTGACAAATCATAATAGGCCTACAATTATATGACAATATTATAATAGTTTATTAACAATACTAATAATACTATAGGCTACTGAGTATCAACAATAATATATTAAAACAGGTAAATAGTATTCAAATAAAAAGTATCTACATTTATTTAAGTAGGTGTGACCTCAGGTCTGATCTCGCATTGGTCTAAATGCGAGTCACTCAGAATGTGGTTTTCCGACTTCAAGCTCTCGTGCGCCCCCTAAAGGAAAATATTTTTGTCTCAAAGGAACAGTTATCTGCCGCAGATTTAAAAATAATTAAAAGTAAAAATACATGTCAATAAAAATCACATTGTAAATAAAATGTTTAACTTGCACAAATAAAAGTCTTGAATGGACACCATGAAAACTGATTATATTAACAGTAACCTAATAAAATGTCTGCACTGATCTCTCATAAGAGTTTGCAATTACATTTGATTTTGAATATTTCATTTTTTAATAAATGCAAAATAAATAAAATAAAGTTCACTTACATGACCCTAAATTTATAACGTGTCTTATACTGTATGAAGAGATATAAGTTACCAATGCTCTCTCTTTCCCTCCGCGTTACTTCTCACAGCGCACTGAATGAACCGCAGGTCTTATTCACCACAGCGGCAGGATTGTTTTTCTATCCGCCCAAATCGATTATAGCTGAGTTGACGTTAAACGGGCGATTTCTGGGAAAACCTTATCCAGTGACCAAGCCCAAACGAACCAGCGCTGTTTCACTTTTAGTTTCATTGTCGTGTCAGCATCACTGATTCGCCAGTGAGAGAACACGCCTCGTCTCTGTAGCTGCCCTTTATGGTGTAGGCCTACACTGTACAGATAAAAGTATCTCACAGGAGGAGCCTGTGCGTTTGCAATCCTATTGTAGTTATTTTAAGAGTTTTTACTTCATCCGGCTGTCAGTAAGGTAGTAATAACAAGGTTGTTTTATTTAGCTTTAATCGAATAGGCTAATTGTTTGATTTTATGCTATAGCATGCAATCACGAGAACGGCTCCAAACATAGCAGTGTGTTGTTGCTTGGATTCTTTTGCTATTGTGTCATTTCAACCTTTTTTTTTTTTTTTTTTGGGTTATTTTTCGGGAAGCAGTTGCTATAGAAGGTCACAATTTGAAAGCAAAACGCATTAAAACGATCAGATGAACGTTGAAAACTTTAAATATTGCTTAGGCTACTTTTTACTGCTGGAAATGTTAAACCTCTTGTCCATTCAGTACACACATGCTACAACCATGAAGTACCAACTAATTGATCACATCTGTTTATCAATTTCTTTAAAGGTGCCATAGAATTGAAAAATGAATTACCCTGGCATAGTTGAATAACAAGAGTTCAGTACATGGAAATGACATACAGTGAGTCTCAAACACCATTACAATTGTTTTCTCCTTCTTATGTAAATCTCATAACAGTAACTGTTACGCAACAGTCGGGATTATTAATATGTTCCCCCCCAATATTGCATATGCCAGCTCATGTTCAAGGCATTAGACAAGTGCACAGCTGAATCATCAGACTTTATGCAGGTAAGCAAGCAAGGACAATAGCGAAAAATGGCAGATGGGGCAATAATAACTGACATGATCCATGATAACATGATATTTTTAGTGATATTTGTAAATTGTCTTGCTAAATGTTTCGTTAGCATGTTGCTAATGTATGTTAAATTTGGTTATAGTTACCATTGTTTTTTACTGTATTCACGGAGATCAGAGTCATGTCGTTATTTTCATTATTAAACACTTGCAGTCTGTATAATTCATAAACACAACTTCATTCTTTATAAATCTCTCCTACAGTGTAGCATTAGCCCCCTTAGCATAGCCTCAAACTCATTCAGAATCAAATGTAAACATCCAAATAAATACTATACTTCAGTGGCGTGCGGTCCATATAAGCTGCGAATGCTCTGCATACCCAAGCCATTCGTGGACTCGGCAACTAATATTAACATTATAAATTACTATTAAATCCCTTGTTTGATGTGTACCATAAAGCCTACATGATTGGTAATGCATATGTAACTGTCCGTAATTAATTTATTTGCCAAACGACGGTAATTTTCCCTAAATCTGCCAGTTACGGAGACTTCCGGGTAAGCTGATCTGCAGCAGCTTTTGCGCCTTCGCGCTTTTGTTATGGAACGTCATCATTGTAGTGCGTTCTCATTGGTTTGCTGGTCTATTCCAAATTACATGGGCAGGATAAGCTTTGAGCTGACCGCTCGCCTAAGAGGAAAAAATAGCTGCTGCCAGATCTCGATAACCGAAAATCACATTGTATTTGATACAAAACTAACTAGACTTAGCCAAATGGGGGAAAAATATCATAACTAAAACTATTTTCATAGTATTTAATTTTCTCCATAGAGATTTTTTTATGAAAACTTATAAATAGTTTAAGGATGTTAATCGATATCATTTTTGTGTTTGCATAATTTCAACTTTTTTTTTTTTTAAAGAATAGCCTACTGATATTTTTATTTATTATAGCCTACTTATATTTCTTATAATTACATTTTATTTATTTATTTTTTTTATAATAGGCTGCTAATACTAATTGTTATACTTTTTTTTTAATTATTAATTTAAAAGGTACTTCTGGCATACTTTTAAATTGACGCCATGGTGTTTTTTATTTGTTGTGTCTGATTTAGATCTGTGTCCAAAACTGATACATTGAAGTATGTCATTTCTGTGACACTAGCGGCACCTAGCGGATTACAAAAATACAGCATATTTTTGCAAACACACCTTTCGCATGTTGTGCCTCCGTCGACTCAAACGTCACAAAATCTCTTACAGGTGCTTGTGAAGGCATGTCTCAACAGGTAAATATGGGCTACTCTCAATAAAAGTTCCAAAATATTAGAAATACTTTTCGCTGTTTTGCTATTTGTCATGAGCAAGCAAATGAGTAAACTAACAATGTCTAGAGAGAACGTGAGAATCTCGCATATTAGCTATAAACCCATTTAACGTAATTGCATTGGCCACATTTATTTACATGACGCACCACACAGCATACCCGGTTAAAAAAGTCACCGCTCGCCACTGCTATACTTACGTAATCTGGTATGCTGCATGACGAACACTTTGTAAAGCTCCATTATATTAGCTGTGTGAACTTTGTTTATGTAATGTATTATAGAGTTATGAGCTTGGGGGTGGGGAGCGCAAGGATTTAAAGGGGAAGCAGGCTGAATCGGCGCATTTATAATGATGCCCCAAAATAGGCAGTTAAAAAAAAAAGAATAAAAAAAAAATCTATGGGGTATTTTGAGCTGAAACTTCACAGACACATTCAGGGGACACCTTAGACTTATATTACATCCTGTGAAAAAGCGTTCTATGGCACCTTTAATGAACAATGACCTTTACATTTAAATATGGGTTGTAATATTTTAGAAATGCTTGACATTTGGGACAACATTTAAACTTTAAACAACGTATTCATTGTTTAGCAATATAAAAAATACTGTTTTATGGTTTTTACATGCTGTAAGAATCTCTCTGCTTTTTCTTAGAGCATGGCATGTGGCGGTTTCATGTCTGCTCCGGTGTGTCTCATTGAAAACACCGGTGGTTGTGGTGTCTGTGGTGGGACTCTACCGTATGGGGAAGTCCTACCTTATGAACCACCTGACAGGACAACAGTCCGGTGTAGAACAAGCTGATATGATGAGGACAGAGGGAATGAGTGTGTATCTGTTAATATATAAAAAGAGTAACTGCGTTAAAATTAGAATTTAATGGGGAAAATAACAAAATAATATAATAATAAAACAATATTGGTAGTAGCTAATTAGAGCAATATAGTAATAAAAAAATTGACTGGTGAATGGGCTTTGTGTGGGATTTGTGTGTTTGGAAATGAATATATATATTTATAATCTCAAATCAAAGTTTATTTATAGAGCACTTTATAAAAACAACTGTTTAACAAAGTGCGGTACAAGCATAGCCAGGATACAATAATGTACACATAACAAAAAAAAAAAAAAACATTGAACACTTAACAAATTATAAAACATAAAAAACAGCTCTCATACTGTAATGTATGGGAGCGGGGCAACGGAGTTGGAGATCCACATGCAGGCTTTATTCATAAGAGCTTAGTCGTACAGGCAATATGTCAAACACCAGCAAACAGAAACAGGAAGGCAAGGCAAGAGAGTAGTCAGATACAAGGCTAAACAATACTCAGCAATGAGTTTGTGTGTGAGTGCAGCTTATAAAGGGTCACTGATGGGAAACAGGTGTGAGTGCATGATTGGTTCCTTGGTGGGGGACACGTATCCCAAAGGCTTAGCATTTAGGATGCCCTCTACCTCAGTGAGCACAGTACGCAGTAGTTTCAGTCACTGTTTGATCCTTCAGTACTACCTTTAGGGCCTGCTTTACTGACTTAACTTCCCGTTCCCAAGATCCCCTGAAATGAGGGGCACCAGGTGGAATAAATCTGAATGAAATCTGTTGTTCTGAGAGTTGTTCCTTTAGTTGGGACATCATGGCTTCATGTGGATGTGGTCCAAATGGATGTGGTCCACAAGGTCCAGAAATGTAGTTTTTTGCAATTTTAAAGCAATGTGTGTTTTGTCCATTGGGTAGCGCTCTGACACTGCTGTGTATATTACAGTGTATAACAGTCGCTTTGGTACATTTCTCGGATCAGAATTGAAATTCTCAAAACTACCTGTTCAATCTTCACATCATTGTCACTTGTGCACATCAAAAAAGCAGTTTCTCATTCTTTTGAACAAATTGCAAATGCTTTAGTACATTCAGGCAATTGATTATGTACAATTCTGCTATTTCCTACATTATCAATTGCTAATGTCATGTTGCTCAAAATGTATTATATGGTTCTCTGTTGAATAATCGCACCCCTCAAAAACATCTAGTCATTAGTTCATCGCACAAGTCATTAAATGCAAAATGGTTGACCTAGTTATCATAATGTCATTAGACTATTAGACTTTTTTAAATGTGTCCTGAATTGATGAATTTTGCAGGTGAATCCTGAATTTCACTAATGTGTTCAGTGGAATGTAAAGCATTAGATCAACCAATGACACAACCAGTTCTCTAAAGCAGCTCAAAGATGCATGTCATGAATCTTCAACTGGAAAGAGTTTCAATTTCTGATAATGGAAGAACAGGGTCAACAGCTGGGAAGAAGAAGAAGAGTAAGGATGTGGGGTAGAATAGGGAGGCAAAACAGAGGAAGAGGTAGATAAGGCAAAGGGCATAGGCATATTTCTGGTGAAATGAGGCCCACTCTATGAGGCCCCACTGTGAACTATGGTCTCAATCATGACCTTACAATGGCTTATGTGGGTCTAAATGTGCAGCCGAAAGTTTGGAGAAAAACCTTTTCCTCAATCATTCAAGCATTTCGTAGATATAACAGGTATGTATTTCAGCAATGTGCACTGCACACTAATGTGCATGCTATAATCTTAATATTACAGTGGCATTTTTACACTTACAGTTGCATATTACACTTGCTTTACACTTACAGTATAGTAGGCTAAATGAACGTTATACAGACACATACTATATCACACACATACACATGAATACATATATACAGTGCATGTATATATAGTCTTGTCTTTTTTATTTATCACAAGGACATTTTACAGTAATTTGTTCACTGTCATAAAAACCATAGCCATAGTTTAGGCTACATCTGAAATATTCATTATTGTTATACTGACAACATGGCTAAGCATTTTGACTATCTTGTTCGAGAACAATGACACAAGGAGTTGTCATTCTGATGGCACTGATATGTTTATTGACATAAATACTTGCTTTTGAGAGATGGACTAAGAATTCTGAGCAAGTTCCAGGCTTTTGCAGGTTTCGAGAAAAACTGTAAGAGCACCTGATAAGGAGACCTGATAAAATACATAAGTATGTATTTTATTATGTCTTTGAATGACTCAACAGGTGAACCGATGGAGAAGGTATAGGGCAAATTCCAAAAGGAAGGGCAAAGCCCTTAGTGGGGACTTTGTAGGGAGGGGCACTCATAGACATATAATAAACACATTACATGTCAATGGGGGCACTTGCGTGCTATTATGCATGTAGCCGTTTGGAATGGACTTTTGTCACTATCTTCACCTGGGATGTTCCCATGACAACATGACAACACAGCTGATTTGCTGTTCTTATGACAGAAATTTCATATATATAAAAACACACACACACACACACACATACATACATAGCCTACAATCACACATACTGCTGAAAAAAAAAATTAAAGGAACACTTTGAAAACACATCAGGGGCCGTATTCACAAAACATTTTATCTTACCACTAAGAGTTCTCCTAAATAGCAGTAAAAGTTCTCAGCTAAGAGTTTTCTCTTAAAACCTATTCACAAAGCTGCTGAGACCAACTTTTAAGGGCGGGGTTGACCTCGTTGCTATGGAGTAAACACACAGTGATTGGCTGATGGGGGAGGAGTCAGCGATTTAATCATAGAAATATTGTAGAATGAGGTGTCATGTTTCCATATTAAAATAAAGGTTTTAAAATACAAATGTTGCCCTATGCAAATAAATATTTTTAATAAAAATGTTGCCATATTCAAATAAATATTTTTAATAAAAATGTTGCCATATTCTAATAAAGGTTTTAAAATGTAGGCTAAGTGTCACTAATTAAAACTAATTAAAGTATATACAATTAATTGTCTGCCTCTTGGGTGTCTGCACCTCAAGAGAATGCAAAATTCAAGCGACAAATTATGTTTTATAAACAAAGTTTGGGAGAAACACATTCAAACGGTCTTTCTAATCAGCTCGAGAGGAGGTACATATAGGTTTGGGCTAAATTCCAAGCTCGGAGCCCTCAATCCCCTTGGACAGCACACCAAATATGCTTATTATTATTATTATTTTTTTTTTTTTTTTTACTCTATTCAATCATTTGTAAATGTGAACTCATGAAAACCACTGCCACAGGTAATCAGACAATATTTATTTATTTGTTAAAGATTTATTTTTGGCATCTCAAAATCTATATTCAAATCTATAAATCAAAATGTATTGCATTTATGAAGAAAAAGTTGAGCAACTAAGGCTCTATCGCTATTGCCTCAATGATGTTCAGTGTCTTTGGGTGGATTAGGACTGTTTGTGATTTGGTCTTAGTGACTAAGGAGTCCTCTTGACTACTCCTAACGCTTCACAGATTTAGGAGCTAGTTTTAGCGCTAAAATGCTTTGTGAAATACTCTGAGAGCAAAAATTTAGGAGTCCTAAAATTAGGACTGACACGCCCATTATTTTTAAGAGTTTCTCCTAAATCTGCAATTTAGGAGCTACTTTTAGCCTTAAGATGTTTTGTGAATACGGCCCCAGATCTCAATGAAGGGAAATATCATGCTGGATAGGCCTACTCTCTTATATGGACTGGGTAATGTGTTTGGAAGGCTATTTCTCACAGTTTTATTCATAATTCATTCTCATGTTGTTAACGAGAATAACAAACAAGACAAACTTAAATGAAATGCCCTCTTTCAGTCAGTAGGACAGCAAAAAGCCAAACTTAGATCTTAGTCTTAAACTGGAAGGAATACATTTAAAAGACAAAAAAATGTAATAATTATTTCAGAACAATGTGCCAAATTTTAGAGATCACAAGATGTCAAGATGTCAATTGGAAAGAGACCTTTACAATTTCCAGACACTTTTTTACCAATAAAATTAGGAAGGTGTCATTTAAGATTGTTCATTGTATCCTGTAAAACAGGTCAAAGTTTTGTAAAGATATTGACCTGAAATGTGTTTTTTGCAAAGAGGGAGATGAGAGAAGGCCTATTGTACATTTATTTTGATTGTATTTCACCAAAACTATTTTGGTGTGATCTGGCTTTTTTTTGTGAAAAGTACAAATATTGAATTACAACTTAAAGTAAAAGATGTTTTATTTTTTTTAATGATAGGCTAATCCTGGTGATTTCAAAATTTAGTTTATTGTGAATTTACTCATTATATATGGAAAATTCCTTATCCACAAATGTAAATGGGGAGGGAAAAAACTAATTTTACTCGTTTTAAAATAGAAATAGGTCACTACTTGTATACATTAAAAGAAATAACAAAAACTGTAAATTATTTTAAAGCCTTGAATCTATTCTGTGAATAACTTGTAGGCTAATGTCTATTAATTGTAGCTACATGTGACTATTTCTCTTCTTTTATTTTTTTCATAACATTTAATTTGATGTAGGCCTATATTTAATGTAAAATAGTATGTTATTGCTCTTGTATGTTTATTGTTCAAAAATTGCAATAAAAAAAAGCTCCATAAGACTGAATGCAATTGTTTAAGACATAATATTTTTACATGCAAAATATAAAACTTTTTCCTGTAAGCTACTTAAAAAAAGCGAACGGTATCGGGTTATTTATAATGCACGACATGGTGGCACCCCCCAGATAGCAATTACGTTTGGGCCACATGTGAGTATTATCTGGCACATATGGCCTAGATGTGGCATGGCTGAACAGATATGGGCCAAATTGTAGCCATATTTGTTTTGCCATAACTTTAAAAACTGCGGGAAATGCTCTCTTGGTTCACAACTGATTTTGAGGTCTATGGCCCAGATAACAACAAACACATGAGAACCATATGTGGTTGAGCTATGGCACACAGTGAGAAAAGCCGACTTGTGGTAAACATTTGGCTTATACGTGGAAAAACACAGGAATCCTGAAATCAAGTGCGGCAAACATCTGCCGTTCCACACCTCAGGTTGCTATGCATCTTCCCTCGTATTGGTGGAGAGCCTACGGCGCGAATTTGACTGAGTGAGCAGCAGTGAGACGCGGGCAGCGGGCGGCATTTCTGCTTTCCTCACGACTGTGTACGTTCAGGTAAGTGATGTTTTGGCACTTTAAAGTCATATAATTGAAATATGCGGCATTATGTGTCAATATTGCATGTTATTAAGCGTGTAGTTATTCGTTTAATTGAGCAAGGGGTCAAATTAGCTAATATTTTCCTCAGTTTAACAATACAGTTTAACGTTAGGGGTCCGCTGGCTTGCCGTTTTAAATTCCGATGTTTTTGGCTATAAATCAACAGTACATAACGTTACACATAAAGTATGTCATGTTATATCATTCTGAATTTAGGCGACGCGGTCTGACCATAGCATAGACTGTAAAAAAATAGGGTCTGATGGTGTTAAAGGATTAGTCCACTTTTAAATACACTTTTCCTGATAAATTTACTCACCCCCATGTCATCCAAGATGTTCATGTCTTTCTTTCGTCAGTCGAAAAGAAATTAAGGTTTTTGAGGATAACATTCCAGGATTATTCTCCTTACAGTGGATTTCAATGGCTACCAACAGGTTGAAGGTCTAAATTACAGTTTCAGTGCAGCTTCAAGGGCTTTAAACGATACCAGATGAGTAATAAGGGTCTTATCTAGCGAATCGATCGGTCATTTTCGGAAAAAATACAACCGTTTATGCTTTATAAACAAAATATCGCCTTGAACGTACTTTCCGCTTCCGCATTCTTCGTAACGCTTACGCTGAATGTCCTACGCCTTCCCTATTCAAGTTACGGAAAAAAACGAAACCGGCGCTGCGTTCGTTCCAGCACCCAGTCAGTTAACAATAGGCTTTATACTTTTTTTTTTTTAACCATGCAGCAAAAAAATAATATATATATTGATAGTATTACTCGGTCAAAATTTGTTAATATTATACTACTAGTGCAAATTTCCAGTGCAAAATCAGTTTTTGTGTGTGTTTTTAGTAATTGTTGTTGGTTTGGTGTGTTTAAGTGCTCATTGTTACAATTACACAGCAAAAGTTTTGTTCATTTGTGCATGGTAGAAAGCAAATACTGATACTGACATAATGACATACAATAAATATGGATTCAGGCAGCAGGCTGCACAGTGAACTGTATTGGCAAAAGCCAATTTCTGTTTCTTTTACCAATATATTTAACGATTTGCATTTCTAATCCTAACAACGTCAAACTTGGCACTGCACTTACTTGTGCCCATAGCAAGACACCTGTCAAGCTTGAAATCCATCGGACTTATGGTTCGAGAGATATGCGAATAACACACACACACACACACACACACACACACATACACACACAGACAGACGTTCCTTTTAGAGATGTTCCTTTTTTAGATTTATAGATAGATATATGGTATATATTGTCAAACTGCCCAGCCCTAATGTGCGGTATGGGTTGGGCAATGACAAGAATTTCCATATTACAAACCTAGAAAATGTTTTCAGGTGGAGTATGTGATAGTTTATAGTTAATTTTTGAATATAACAGCATTTTCATTTTAGGATGGTCTTTTTAAATGCATATTTTAACCACTTGTTTTTTTTTTTTTTTTCTTCTTTTTTTTTCTGAGATTACCTATCTGGGTCTGGTTGGTGGCTTTGACCTGAAAGACACCGTCTGGAGAGTGCTGAAAGCCACTTTTACAACTGCTGTGGCACGTGGTATGAATTGGAGAGGAGTCAATGGGAAGATTGGTGTCCAACGACTGGTTGTAAAGGAAGTTATCATTGGTAAGAACCTTTTTTAGAAGTCATTCTTATTTGTATAGCACTTTGCACAATACAGAACTTTTCAAAACCACTTTACAGAACATCGTATTGTAAATTCTGTTATCTCAGTAATAGTAATAGTCACAAATTCATGGTTTGGTGCTTAAATCCCCTAAACACCTTTTCTCTTCCTGCTAAATGCATAAATGTAATTAACAATACAAATAATCAATGTATGAGTCAAATTCACTTAAATTGCCGAAAGTTTATTTTCCAAGCATCATTTTATTATATCCACGTAGGGCTGCCCTCGACTAAATATTTTTCTAGTTGCGCTGCATCACAGTTAATGCTTCTCTGCAAGCGCTCTAAGTTTGGGCTGCTTATAATTTGCATTTGGAAACGCAACGTGCACCAACCATCCGTAATAAGAATCGTATATAAATCTGTTGTCAACAAAGAGAAACGTCTGTGGTTTTCTGCAAAAAATAAAAGCTCAGTGGTTTGAAAGCAAGACATCATAAATGTTAGTATTGTAATTTTACTGTTGTTCTGTAAAGAGAATTGAATATTATTGTAACATTATTATTATTATTATTATTATTATGAATACATAAGTTCTCTTTTTTTTTTTTTTTACAGTACAATAGTGCATATAATTGCAATATTCAGTCCCTCCAGTTTTTCGCGATTCCGCGTTCGCTTAATACAATGCAAAATCAACAAAATGTCGCATTTTTTTGCAATCCTGCATAATTCCTAATTTAACCGCAAAATAATCACAAAAATGAAAAAGACCTCACAAAACATTAAATTATAAACACCCAATTGAAATATCTCTAGTTTTAATTAAAGTTTCAATGCATTACGTGGATACAGATGTTGCGCACACGTGATGTCTGTGATCGGTCTGTCAGAAACAGATCTGTGGAATCATAGGAAACACAAGCAGCTAACCATGTCGGAGATGGCTTCAAGGATGATGGCCGCTGGACATGATCGAAATGAAGCAAGCAAAAGTGATTCTAGTATTTTATACTGCTGTGTGGTATGACGATTTAAAGGACAAGTTCGGTATTTTACACTTAAAGCCCTGTTTACAGATCGTTTCTGATGAAATACAATGGTTATGATTGAAATTTGGACAAATGCTGCTGACACGAGAATTTTAGCTTTCTGTGGGATCACCCCCGCCCCCACACACCTTCACAATGGCTGCATAGGTGTACTGGCATAATCCTTCCTTAAAACACATTAAACTTTCGTTTACAAAGACGTGAAACTCACCGAGTCGTCAGGGATGTTTACTGATATGCTCACACAAAAATCGCTGCAAAAGATGTTTTCCAACAGGTTTTATCGTAGTTTTCGTCCATCTCCACTGACTTTTTTTGCAGCGATTTTTGTGTGAGCGTATCAGTGAACACCCCTGACGACTCGGTGAGTTTCACGTCTTTTTACAAATAAATGATTTGTATCATGTATGACTATTGTGCATCTGACATAATACTATTATGGTAAATGTGATGTCCTAATTATAAAATATAAAAATCGCAAATTTTTTCACAAATTTCTGGAAATTACCACCACAAATTAGTCATTTTGATCGCAAAAATCACCCCCAAAAAATCGTGAAATCCTGGAGGGACTGAATAGTAAGATATCTCTTTATCAATTTAATTAAAATAATAATAATTACAGGGGATGGGGTTAGCTATTCTTGTTTTCCCTCTTTTTTTTGTCATTAGCTGATCACATCCCTGGCTCACTTAAGTGACTGCATTTTTGTTGTTTTGTTTTTGCATAAAGTTATTTTTTATATATTGTCAATCAATCAATAAAGATGTAATCAATATTTTTGCTTGAGATTATCATACTGTCAAAGTATCATACCAGCACATGCCTACACCTCTGTATTTAGTTCATTATCACTGTGTATTTAAAGGATTAGTCCACTTTTAAATAAACTTTTCCTGATAATTTACTCACCTCCATGTCATCCAAGATGTTCATGTCTTTCTTTCTTCAGTCGAAAAGAAATTAAAGTTTTTGATGAAAACATTCCAGGATTTTTCTCCTTATAGTGGACTTCAATGGGCACCAAACAGTTGAAGGTAAAATTACTTTCACTGCAGCTTCAAATTGTTCTACATGATCCCAGACGATAAATAATGGTCTTATCTAGAGAAACAATCACTCATTTTCTAAAAAAGAAATAAAATTGTATACATTTCAAACAGAAATGCTCATCTTGAACTAGCTCTCTTCTTCTCTATTTGAATTCCAGCAGTGTAGACACTGCTAAGTGTATTACTGCCCTCCACAGGTCAATGTTTGAACTAATTGTTATATACTATTGAACTAGCATACTGCATATAACAATTAGTTCAAACATTGACCTGCAGAGGGCAGTAATACACTTAGCAGTGTCTACACTGCTGGAATTCAAATAGAGAAGAAGAAGAGAGCTATTTCAAGATGAGCATTTAAGGTTAAAACTTATATAATTTTCAATTTTTTTTTAGAAAATGAGCAATGGTTTCACTAGATAAGACCCTTATTTCTCATCTGGGATCGTGTTGAACAATTTGAAGCTGCAGTGAAACTAATTTTGACCTTCAATCGTTTGGTGCCCATTCAAGTCCACTATAAGGAGAAAAATCCTGGAATGTTTTCATCAAAAACTTTAATTTCTTTTCGACTGAAGAAAGAAAGACATGAACATCTTGGATGACATGGGGGTGAGTAAATTATCAGGAAAAGTTTATTTAAAAGTGAACTATTCCTTTAAGTTCCTCCTTGCATTCAGTACTTGGCTGTTTGTGCGTTTGTGCTTGCACGCTGTCTCACATCATTGTGTTTGAGTTTATTTTGTGTTAGTAAAAACACTTCTATTTGAATCTTCTTCATCGTCTTTGGACTTAAACGTGACATTTATGCTATCTGTGTTGGTGTGTTTTTACATTAAAGTGTTCATATCTTTTTTAAAGCAGAATACATGCAGTGTTGTAAATTCTAACTGGTTGGTGAAAAAGTATTCTAAAAATATATTCTAAAAACAAAATCTAAATTATTTGTCATAAGAAATGATGGTATTATTATGGCCCACAAACTGAAAAATACAATTTGCAATTCTTTTTGAAAATATACTGCAAATGTTTTTTTTTTTTTTTTTCATACAGTGGTTAATAATTGCAATTAAAATATTAAAGGAAATAATTTACATTTATTGATTTTTTTCTTTTTCTTTTTTTTTTTTTCTATTATCCTCCAGCGCTAGCTTCCAGGTTGTATTGCTGCTAACATTATTTAAATTTATCTTCATTGCAGGTGCAGTCAGGCAGAATCCCCTTACTGAAAAAGCCTCAAATAAAGACATCAACACACATCTCAACTTACCTTTCAAGTTTCTTTAACTTTATCAATTTCTCTTTAAAATTCTCTGTACAAGTTACATGATTTTTTTTCCTGTGATTTTTATTACTCTCAGAGTTGAACATAACATTAATACATGCTTTAAAACATGAATTTTGGTGTAAAAAAATAAATAGTCTAAGACTCTTTGAATGTTATTTATATTATTATTTATTCTTAATGTTTTCAACTGAATTCCACTTAAATTAAGTACAATTGAGTAGCTGTAATATTTATTCTTAAATGTATTCTTAAATGTTATATTTATTCTTAAAGCTGTAATTATTTGAACACTTGTTGAAAGTAAATTGTTTTGAGTATACATTTGTTGTTTAGTGTTTCATTTACCTTTGAGTTAATAAGACTTTTACATACTGTCAGCTGCATGTGGGCCACATAGGGGCTGTTAGATTTTAACAAAACTCAACCATACTAAAATTGCATATAAGGCTCACATATGGGCCATATTAAATTGTATTATTTGGCTCATGCTTGGTGGAGTTATGGCACTCCTTTGGTTCAGTTCTGGCAAAGAAGAAGTGTGCCATATTTGGGCCACATACAATTATATTTGGCTCATGCTTGGTGGACTTATGGCACTGCTTTGGTTCAGTTCTGGCAAAGGAGATGTGGGCCATATCTGGGCCGGCAAACACAAACTAATCTGGGCCACAGCTCAGCTGTTTATCTGGCCCACATCTTTGCCAAAGGAAATTTGCTGACTTAGCAGGTTAAGTTAAACCGGTGATTTCCGGGAAACCCCTGAACTTGTCTCGAGGGAACTGAACCAAAGTGTTGCCAAGTCCGAGGTTTTCCCGCGGGTTGTTTTTCATGTCCGCAGGTTGAATCGACCCAAAATAACGTGATATTTAGCGCCTGGAATGCGAATTTTACCCCCCGGAACACGATTTTTACCCCCTACCCCACCCACCCCGAAATGCCATAGGGCTAGTTTTGAGGATCATTTGGGCGGGTTTTTGGTTTTCGGGTTTTTTATTTGATCATTTGGGCGGGTTCAACCCTGGAACCCAACCAAGTGGTGCATACTTTCACTTTCACTCGTTGCAGCACTGTTGCAGCATCATAATTCACTGATGAGTGTGTCTGGTTATGGTTATGACCTTATGGCTCGCACAGAATAACAGATTCAGTCACAGGAGGAGCCGGGCGAGTTTGTGCAGCTCATAAATGAACGGTATCGCGTTCTGCTGTTAAAAAAAACAAATCGCTAACGGCAATCAATTTGCTCTGTCTCACTTTCAATAAGGTATACGGTTTAATCTTCATTTATTATATTTTTTGTGTACGTATGAAATCGCGAGAATGGCTTTGTTTTTATTTTTGTTTTCTTCTTGTGCTTTGTAGTTGTTTTTATCGCAGAGTCATGTCTTGTGGTGGGTCCATGTCCGCTCCGGTGTGTCTCATTGAAAATGATGAAAAGGGGAAGCTGTGTGTTAAGAAACAGGCTAAAGACATTCTGGATGGGATCAAGGAGCCGGTGGTGGTGGTGTCTGTGGTGGGACTCTACCGTACGGGGAAATCCTATATTATGAACCGCCTGGCAGGACAACAGTCCGGTGAGAGAAAAGATTTGGAGCCAAGAGGGTGTAAAAATGACTTTAGAAAGATGGAAACATCTTTATTTTATTTTTAAACAGGGATTGTTATGTCTATTAGTAAAATCTTTGTTTAATTATGCCAGCGGTGACAGTTCAAAAATAGCAAAAAGCACTTTTTGTGGGTTTTTTTTGCATCAAGTTTGCATGCCTATAACTCAAGAAGTAGGCTAAATATATCTTAATATCCTTTTAGATTCTGGTTCTTAACAAACTTTCCTTTTGGTATCTTCATTTTAAAGGCCCTCAGTGGTTCAATCCCAGAGATATGGAGATCTTAATGTGGCAACCCAAATGTGGGTCACTTTGCAACATACAACTTTTTTCTTTTAAAGGGGAATAGCTAAAGAACAAATAATGTTGAAACTAGAAATGTATCTTGTGTTTTTCTATCAACTCAATTGCATAGAACATACCTGTCAGAGTGCCACAAATAGTCTTTTTTCAAAGTGTAGCAAATTAGGTCAAAAGGGAAATATGAATAATTAATCATAACTCATTATAATTATAAATATTTGGATCAGTTAATTGAATTAAGTTCATGTAGTTTAATTAATATTACAATCAATTAATATGTTCATCCAGCGAATACTCATTATTGATCATCTATCAACTCTTCAGAAAGTATAATTTCTGTGTCCACAGAAAAATAACTTTTTCTTATGTAGCTGTGATCATAATTGTTAAATTGACATTGATTTATAAGCCGATCAGAATCAACTCACAATAATGTGCACAAAACACTTTAGAATACTGATCCTTCATTAATGAATAACACAGAAACAAATGAATAATGCATTATTAACACTCTAGTAACTACTATTAACTAACAAGAAACTCTGATTAATGAATTAGTAAGTCATTACTAGTGGATTACCATGACCTTCACTTTAGAATTAATTATACATTATGCATCATTCATGTTAATTATGAACCTGTATATAGTAGTTCTTAGTAGTTATCTGGGAGGTATGATAAAACAGTAGTTACTGATTAGCTAATAGTGAACTACCATCTTCAACTGAGCACTAACTGAGCACTAATCAGAGTTTCTTGTTAGTTAATAGTAGTTACTAGAGTGTTAATAATGCGTTACTCATTTGTTCCTGTGTAGTTATTCACTAATGAAGGATCAGTATTTTTTTGTAAAGTGTTATCGTTTTATTTAACTAAATCACGAACACACAACTAATCTAACAAACACATACACACAAATTACACATAAAGGGGAAATGAGAAAGTGGGAGTGAAGATACCGTAACATAACAGGGGAATGGAGCTATGAAAAGAGTAATTTAACAAGCTGAGAGAACCATCACTTTCTCACTATAAATCACCTTTGTTAACAAAGGGGTTCACAGCTTAATACTAATAATACACATCTTAATAACTTAACACTAATCGCTTTTTAGTGTTCAAATGTATGATACTTGCAATTGCCTTAGCTGGTGAAGAGCGTCCGGATATGCAGTCTCGAGAGAAATTCTTGATGGTTCAGTCCGATGGTGCTGAAGTTGTAATCAGTATCTTCTGCGCTGAATGAAGAAATGACAACAAACTTGCTCTGTTAATTTGACCCTGTTGTGGTCGAGAAACTAAAGTTTTATTTATTTTTTTATTTGTTTGTTAGTTTGTTTTGTTTTTTGACATAATTCGTTTTAATTATTATTTCTTAACAAGAACAAGAAATACAGAAAATATTATGAGGTATGAAAACTTTTATGAGGTTGTTACCAACATGCAGGAAACCATTTAGTGACAATCACAAAACAGGAAATGGCATCACAAACAGGATATCATCTAAATATTTTCTTTGAAATAGTATGTTTTTCAGAAACAAAAACTAATTGAATACAGATATTATAATTCTGAATTCTGGATTGGCAACTAGATTTTTAAAAGATTTGTTTTTCATCTTTATATGTTATTGTGATTGTCTCAGGCTTTGCTCTCGGTAACACTATTGAGTCAAAGACCAAAGGCATCTGGATGTGGTGTGTCCCTCACCCCAATAAAAAAGGACACACTCTGGTGCTGCTGGACACAGAGGGACTTGGTGACGTGGACAAGGTGAGGAGAAAAACCACACTGCATTCATAGTAACGTTATCTTTATAGCAACAAAGTCTACCATTACCTTGTCTTGTGCTTTCACTTTCCATTATCTAAATGAGAAAATTTACTGCACAGAATAATTTGGACTTTACACTGTTTTAAACTGAATGGTCTGAATGCTAGTAAAGATAAATAAGGGGCCACTTATTCTGGAGTTGACAGACTGTTAATGTTTCAGGGGGATGAGAAACATGACACGTGGATCTTCTGTCTGGCTGTTCTTCTCAGCAGCACTCTAGTGTACAACAGCTTAGGGACCATTGACAACACGGCACTGGAAAAGCTGCAGTATCCTTCTCACATGCACAATAAACATGCATATCCACTGTAATGAATTAAAAACACTCTCATAGCATTAGTGTAATTCTTCCTGAACAGTGCTGAATGTAGCTACGTTACAGAGCTGACGGAGAACATTCGTGTGAAGGCAGAAGTGAGTCGAGATGAGGACCAGTCGGCAGATTTCATGCGTGTTTTCCCATCGTTTGTCTGGGCTGTTCGTGACTTTACTCTGGAACTGAAAAAGGGGGATGACCAGATAACATCAGACGAGTATCTGGAGAGTGCATTGAAGCTCAAAACAGGTGAGAAAAAGACTTTTAAACACATACAGTGCATACTCTTTTACTTACAGGCAAAAACACCATCACAGACCATTTTTGTCCTGCTGAAAAACATTTTAGACCAATTAGAACAATATTACAGTAAATTCTATGATTGTCTTAAGGCTACAGTGTGCAGCTAGTGACACACTAGTCTTAATGACTGTCTCCAAACAAGTTTTCCCCCAAAAAAATCTCCACACTAATTCCTTTGGCTGAGCTTAAATTGGCACTCATAAAATAATACAGTGTTTTCAAACCCTTTGGATCACTTCACAATCTGACTCAAATATTACTGGTCTTGAAGTCTTTACTTATGAGCTGATGAGTTAAATCAGGTGTGTGTGATTAGGAAGAGTTTGAAAATGTGTTGGTGTGCCTCCAGGAACAAGGATGAGAAAGAATAATCACTGATATAGGGTGCTTGTCAAATGGAAGCCTTGATCCTATTCCTAGGAAGGAAGGAAGGAAGGAATAGGATTAATGCCTTCCTTCCAAGGTAGGAAGGCATTAAGGCATGTCCAAATCCAAAGATAGCTTCACTTCCTGTCTCCTAAACCTGATCAATTCTTGAAGGCAGCATAGATGTATCCTTCGCTGCCTTTGATATCCCACAATCCTGTGCTTTCCATTCTGTGACAGCTGAGCTAAAAAACAAAGATGGCTTCTGAAAGCTGTGGCTGGCAGTCAGTTTGTGTGTAAATGTATGTTTTTGACCAATGTTTTCCACTTTTGATGTCATTTCTAACGAGAAATTAGTAATTAGTAATTAAATATTTGCCTAGTTCTCACCAAAGATCGCTCTATTTTGCTGTAGATCAATAAACCGTTACGCTGCCTCATTTCTGTCTGAAATCTGTTTCGTAAGGTGCCTTTGTGCACAAATGCTGCCTGCAAAGTCTTTGCCTTCCTAGTCCAGTTCTTCAAAGGCTTGTAGGCTAGTGTCCTCCTCAGCATTAAATGCTAGAATGAAACAGTCTAGTAAGTGCTGTTGTGGCAAAAAATCAACTCCGACTCTACTGCATAAGAGACAAACATGTCCAATTGTCTTTAAAGCTTTTATTTCTTGCAAGAAAGGTCAGACAGTCATACAGAAACACAAGTAGCTGCAGAGTGTAAGACAAAGAACGAAAGCTTCCCCTCACTTTTATATCTCTAACCTCCAAGGCCGAAGCCTCTGTCCTTTTACCATATTTGGAACATCTCTTAGTGGCTGTAACTTTCCACACATTGTTAGCACAGACATGTTTTTAACATACATCTTGCATTTCCCCATACCATATCTTGCTCTTTCTATTTCTAACATCTATGTTAACATTATGTTAAAAATTACCACTTAAGCCAACATCATACCATGTTCCATAAGCATCATATTTCACAAGAATACAGGTAAAAAGCATATGAAAAACTAAAATTTCCACAACAATTCCCTCTTCTTATCATTCATTGATAATCAGTCACTACTTCCACTTCATTTCACATCACACTCTTAAGGGTTAACCACTAGTCATTCATATTCAACTTAAAGTATCTTATACAGTAAATTTAAGTTCTTACATCACATTTATGCTCTTCATTTCTGATCTTCATACAAACAACAAATTCAGATACATCACCCAATCATAGAAATCCTTCATTTTACAGACATATATCATGCAAATTTAGGTTCTATAACATCTTATCACAACAGATCCATTTTGTAGCCCACGATGTCATTGTCCAACCTCAGTGGTGATTTGGAAATTCCTTGAGCTGGTTTCACCTGTACACAAAACTTAGACAGGATAGAAAACATTTCTTTGCAATAGTTCAACATGCATGTTCACACAATTCTGTTGATGCCACTCATTGTTTAGCCCCTTCTATTCTCAAAAACGGGCTCTTCCAACCTAATTTAAAATTTTCAGGCATATTTTCAGCCATACATTCGTTAGTTACCATCCCCCTTTTTGATGTATCGTTCATCATCAATTGATCATAGTGGTTGGAGACATGTTTCTCTAAACAACATTTGCCATCAACACTAGACTAAAATCCATCTTCAATTCTGCAACCAGATTTCCTCCAGCTTTCTCTGTCTCTGAACATGCTCTGTAAAGAGTTAGAAAAATCATGGTTATTTTCAGATAACAGATTACACACAGTCTCCTGTGTCTGCTCCAGCACTTCCTAAAGAAACAAAAACTTTTTTCATTAGTTTGGGCACAACAGAAATTCAAACCACAGCACCCCAAAGATCGTCTACCACCCCAACCTAACAATGGGCACCTGTGTAGATAGTCACAATTCTTTCCACCTTGACTTCTCCCTTGTATTCTGTCATAAAAGCTCCTAACTTCTCACTGTAACTCACATTGTCACTCTTCAACCCAGTCTGTAGTCTCAACACACTCTCTGACAAACAGGACCACTTTATTCTTATGTTTAGCTCTGTTTTTCAATTGATATTACAATTCTTTCAGTCAGTCTACCCCCTCCAGTGAGGTTCAAAACTCATGTGCGTATACCAAATAGTTAGAGGACAGTAGCCCTGAAACCAACACTTCACATTCCATGGTCACAACTTATCCTTCGCTATTCCAGTCTGTTGTTTTGTCTCTGAAGACAGAGCCATCTACAAACAACACGTCCTCACAGTTATCAAATGGTTTATCTAGCAGGTCAAGTCATGGTGTACAGACTTGATCAAGGATAGTCAAATAACAATGATGTTCCTTTTCCATCATCCTTTGTTCTTTGAAGGTTACTGGGCTCTCTGGATAATCTTGTTTACTGCCAGTGTGTCACTGTTTCTCTGCCTTCAAGTCTACATTTTTACATTTAGCATTGTGATCACACATAGCTGACAGTGTTTAAATTCAGACCCCAAGTTAAATTTAGACAAGGGGTTTTAACCCATGGACGGCAATCTTCAATTTTACAATTCCAATTTTCCATAAATACTTAAACTTACTAATCCAGAGAGTAATTCAAATCAACATCATAAATGATAAAAGTAGTCATAATTACCACTAGTAGACAGAGCTGGATAAACAATCCACTTAAAGCTTGTCCCATGTTCTGTATCGTCTTTTCATCAGATTCAATCAAAATATCTGCTTCTCAAAATTTCTCGTTTCACTTAACCCATCTGTAACGAGAAAACACTCATTCACACTAGTTAATGACATATACACTCTCTATGCATTTTCCCCGAACTAACACATACAAAACATAGAGTCCAGTCACTCTCGCACTCACTCACACTAGACACACATGACTATAAACTGCTCACTTTCAAAGTTGCTTTTGGTGTTAAATCTAAAAGCATATCTTTAAACTTCACATTTTTCTGTAGATCTTTACTTAGTTTTTTACACGATCTTTTATTCAGTCTCAAAGCATATCTGTTCACTATAATTATTTTTCACAAAAGTCAGCTGGGTTGTTTTGGTTCTAGTTTCATTGCATTGCTTTGTTTTGTTTAAACTTTAGCAGACTGATAACAGACAGACAGACAGAGTATCCTTGTCTCTACCCCAGCCATCTCTCTCTCTTACTGCACAAATAATCAATTCAGCAGCCTCTCAAGACTGTAACTTAGACTGAATTTAACATCAAATTACTATACATACTCTTAGTCAAATGTAGATGTTTTAACTTTCAAATAAAGAAAACATTACCACCACCTAAAATATGTTATGCCAGTTGCCATTTTTGAGGGTGTCTTTAGTTTAAATGCTGAATGCACTTAACTTTCTCTTGAATCTGCAAAGTCTTCATCTTTAACACCACCATTGCCTTGGAATTATCCTCTGCCATGTCTAATGGCCTGCAAGAGTAAAAACTATGATAGAGTCACATTAGTTAAAAATCACACAGCCTCATGAATTCAGGGATTCATCATAATGCTGAATCCTAAACTTCTATACAGTTCTTGCCAATAGGGCAACCAACATCATGTTACTAAATTTTACTCTGGTCTCCCCAGAAATTAGGGACAATCACCTCATGTTCTCAGTCGGCTCTTGAAAGCTCATTCCCATCAGCTCTATATCAATAATCTCCTTTTCCTCAGGGTCTTGTCCCCTGGCATTGTTGCTTGTCACAATGAAAAACAAGCCCTCTCGGGAATGCGGTTTCTGGTGAGTGGTATAGAGAAGCATTTTTGGGTCAGACTGCTGTTCTCCTCACAGGTCATCCCCCCTTAATGATGCTGCTGGCCTCACAGTCATCCTGCTCAACTCTCATACCCATCTCACATAAACACCTCCCTCCAGGGTAGATGCCCAGTGGCGGCGGCAACCCCCTGCCTTAGGTTGTCCTCTATTTGGCCAAAGAGGATCTTACCCGTCATTGAGAAATCACCTCGTGCACACTGGTTACCGCTCTTTCCCATTCCAGATCTTTGACAGTTTTCTTCAACAGAATCAGGTGTTTTCTGGAGCTTAGGGAAGTTGCATTCAAGAGCCACCAGAGCCATTGGACTGCCTATTAGTGTTAAAACATAGAGACAGGTTAATAACAGCAGTATTTAATCAGTGAAACCATTAGACTGTGCATTCTCTCAGCAGCAACATATCGGTGCTGAGAATATACTTGGTGAATTTAATTCTCACAACTGTCCATTCAGTGTAATGTTCTGCCACATCTGTACCCGGAGCCATCGGCCCTGCACATGGTGGTGACAAAGATCAGACAAAAAAAAAAGTTACTGGTCATAGAAGAAATTCATCAAAATAGTCACTTCTGTCCTTCAAGGTCTATATTACTAATTTCACGAGTTCACACTTACAAATAAGTCAGGTAAATTAATTGGTAAACGTATTTGGCGTGCTGTCCGGGGAGAGGGCTCCGAGCTCGGTAATCGGCCCGAACACAGAGTACCCCCCCCTCCTTTTAGATTATATGAAGTAATCCAGAGAGTGTGAGGAGACGGGGTGGTGGAGGGATTCTGGAAACTGTCGAGGATCCTTGGGTGAGTTTGACTGTGATTATATACAGGCCTGAACTCATGCCAATTGGGTAGATACGTTGATTACAGATTGTTGACAGCTGGTTGAGATGACGTAATGATTAAGATGATGTAATGATTGGGTATCTTATTTGACTTGTTCCTCCTGAACTACGTTTATAAAACATCATTTCACGAGTTCACACTTACAAATAAGTCAGGTAAATTAATTGGTAAACGTATTTGGCGTGCTGTCCGGGGAGAGGGCTCCGAGCTCGGTAATCGGCCCGAACACAGAGTACCCCCCCAAAAATGCAAAATGTTGGCTACGGACAGCAGCCGGGAACTGTAACCCCCCAAAAATATAGAAATAAGGCTGATGTTTGCAAGGAGAAAGCTGTCTGCCGGATCGGGAGGGTTCTATCTGATGGGAGTTCAATACTCACAGCGAACCAGTGAATATAAACCTCTTCGACCAGCAAACTAAGATAAGGTTTAGATGTTTTGGCTGGGGGCGTCTGCAGCATCCGACGGGAGTTCAATACTCGCAGCGATCGGATGGGTAAAACCCCACCAGCCAGAACATTGAGAAGGAATGGCATCCGACGGGAGTTCGTTACTTGCGGCGACTAGAAGGGTAGCTTCAGCTGAGGGGGCCCCTTTAGGTGTCCGATGGGAGTTCAATACTCACTGCGATCGGATGGGTAAGCCCCAGCTGACGGTGGGGAGGACGTTTAGTAATTGGGGGGCTCTTGCGGCATCCGACGGGAGTTCAATACTCACTGCGATCGGACGGGTAAGCCCCTGTTGGCATGGGGTGAATGTTTAGTTATTTTAGTTTGGGAGGGTTCTAGCAGTGTCCAACGGGAGTTCAATACTCGCTGCGATTGGACGGGTAAGCCCCCCCGCTGATGGGGGGATGGACGTTTAGTAATTTTAGTAATTTTAGATTGGAGGCTCGTGTGGTGTCCGACGGGAGTTCAATACTCACTGCGATCGGACGGGTAAGCCACGGTTGGCATGGGGTGAATGTTTAGTTATTTTAGATTGGGAAGGTTCTAGCGGTGTCCGACGGGAGTTCAATACTCGCTGCGATCGGACGGGTAAGCCCCCCCGCTGGCAGAGGGGTTAATGTTTGGTAAGGGCTCTTGTGGCATCCGACAGGAGTTCAATACTCGCAGCAATCGGACAGGTAAGCCCCCGCTGGCAGTGAGGTTAGCGTTAGTTATTTTGGATTGGGAGGCTCTCATGGCGTCCGACGGGAGTTCAATACTCACTGCAATCGGACGGGTAAGCCCCTGCTGGCAGTGAGGTAAACGTTTAATTATTTTAGATTGGTAAGCGCTCTAGCGACGTCCGGCGGGAGTTCAATACTCGCTGCGAATGGACGGGTAAGCCCCTGATGGCATAAACGCAAAACGTTTAGCTACTTTCGACTGGGAGGGCTTTCGCGCAGTCCGACAGGAGTTCAATACTCGCAGCGATCGGACGGATAAGCCCAGCCATAGTTGAACGAAAATAGAAAATGTATACCGTTTCTGAGGTTCTTATGGGAGCTCAATACTCATGGTGTCAGATTGAAGTTTGACTGATTTGACTGGGTGGTTTGAATCATCTGTTTAGAGGGTTAGTTTGAAGACCGGGAGATTTCTTGCAACATTGGATGAGGGCGAGTTTGGGCAGAGCTGGGCTTCTGCGGGAACGGGGGTGACATCACTGCTGCGGCAGTGGAGAAATTAGCCAGAATAACTGATCTGCGGGAGCCGAGGCAACATCACTGCTGCGGCAGTGGAGAAATTAGCCAGAAGAACTGATCTGTGGGAGCCGAAGTGACATCACTGCTGCGGCAGTGGAGAGAAAAAGCCAGAGAAACTGAGCCCCTGTGGGAGCCGAGGTGACATCACTGCTGTGGCAGTGGAGAAATTAGCCAGAAGAAATGATCTGCGGGAGCCGAGGGGACATCACTGCTGTGGCAGTGGAGAGAAGGGCCAGAAGAACTGAGCTCCTGCGGGAGCCGAGGCGACATCGCTGCACTGGCAATGAGATCATTCCCATTTTATTGGAATGATGGTATTAGTTGAGTTTGATATGGCTTGTGGGTATGTGTGAGAATATGAGCTGGAGCTGAAAACCTAGCTGATTAGCGTTTGTTAGGCTTCTTTAATGTGGAAACAGTTTGATGTAGTTCTTAAAAGCTTCTTATGACCAGTGACCAAGTGTTTGAATCTGATGCTGGGAAAGGCCTTATTGAGCAGCTGTGGTTGTTGCTCCTATGGGGAACGAATTACTGGAAAAGTGGTCTGCTGGGAGCTTGGAGGTTCTTAATGCTGTTTACATGATATAAATAAAGTAATGTTGAGAAGAGAAAATCAGGAAAGGCAGGCTGGAGGAATGGCTGGGACCGAGGCCGCTTGCAGGGGCAGCCTCATGCTCGGGCTGGCCCCTGGAACCTAGGGAGGAACAAGAAGTATAGAAAAGAGGGAAGCTGGGAGTCCAATAAGGCCTCTGGGCCTGCGCCGCTAGCGGAGGCAACCTCACGCTTGGGTCAGTCCCTGGAGCCTGGGGAGGAACAAGAAGTGTAGAAAAGAGGGAAACTGGGGAGTAAAATATGGCATCTGGGCCTGCGCCGCTAGCGGAGGCAGCCTCATGCTAAGGTCCGTGGTTGAGCTGTAGACCAAAGACAAAAAGAGAGTTTGAGACTGATGACCGGGCCTGCGCTATTAGCGGAGGCATCCTCACGCTAACATCTACAGGCCACAGACAATGGATAGGGTAAGAGACGGTGGGATGAAATGGCTGAAACAGCGGAGCTTGCTCTGCTAGCGGAGGCATCCTCACGCTAAGAGGGAAGGCATTCGCCAAGAGGGCGAAGAGAGCTGTATGTGGTGTGGCACCTGGGAAACTGCGGTGTGTGGCTAGGCGGAGGGAAGAGGAGAGTGGGGAATCTGGGGCCCAGCCCAGGCTCACTGCGGCCTGACGCCTGTCTTCTAGTGCATGAATCGAAGAAGCAAGAGAGAGGAGATGAAAAAGCGACCTGCGGGATTTTGCGCATCATGAAGATAGCTGAGCAAAGATAGCAGTTCCTGTTTAGAACAGTTTGGACCATCTATGAAGATGGAAACAAATAAAAAAATATCCTATTTTTCCTTATGTGGTGAGGCCTAGAAATTAACTGTATTTAAGTTAAAGCCCATAAATTCAGTTTGAGTTCAGCAAAACTGTGCAAGGCTGAGAAATCGATTATTAATTTTTATTAATAAGCCTAAAATGCTTTATAACCTGCATATATTCACCTCTGGCACGATTGTTTGATACCATACTGTCGTTTACAGTTTGTACTGTAATTGATTGATGTTGAACAATCATCAAACAGCAAAGTAGGCTACAGACTGATTTAGATGATCGTTTGTTCTTTTAACTGTTGCTGGTTTGAGTCACGTGCACCTTCATTTAGTAAAGATCAAAAGAGACTAGCTTGTAAAAAGAGAGCTTTGCATAATAAAAATGTGCAACTTGGATTTATTCAATGGTGTTCAACAAGCACTAAATTTACCATGAACACGCTGCTTGAATGATTTTTTTATTTTTTATTTATTTGTTTACTTTTTAGTTCTATTTCCCAATACTTATCCAGACCTGGTACTCAAATTACTCAAATCAAATTCCATGCTTTATCAAACTGCGTAGGAACATACAACATAACAGTTTCTTATTTACTGGTTATTTGTCTATGGTTCGTTACGTTACTTACAGATTCTGCTAGTTCTAAATATAGATGAACATACAGATGAATAGGAACGGTAAAATTTATTTAAATGCATCAGCAAAAGAACGATTTTAAGAATTTGTCCTACCAGTCTGTGCCTCGTCTCAATAGTGAAGCTGTGGGTTGAAGTTACAGAAATGCATACTATTACTTTAAGGCCCAATCCCAATTCTATTTTATACCCCTTCCCCTTCCCCTTCCCCTTACGCCTACCCCTTCCCCTTGCCCCTTGAAACAGAGTGTCAAGGGGTAGGGCTGAAAATATTCCCCTAAGAAATGGGACACCACTACTAAACCGTTACACGTCATCATAAGTCGTCGCTAGCTCCTACGTCATAGATGCGCCGATGTTTATCACACACTTGTAAAGGCCAATTCACACCGCACCGACAACACTCGTCTGTTGGAGTTTGTTGGATCGGTGTGATACCCCTGTTGGCGTCTGTTGGAGTCGGTTTTCACCCGACTGAACATGTTTAATCGGCGTTTGTCGGGTCGTGGAATGTCTGCGCAGTGTGAACAGTTTTCCAACAGACGGCAACAAACTCTGAAGTAATCTGACCTGGCCACTAACCGTTGCCATGACGATGAGGCAAGTCCCCTGCAAAGACAGCTGTTTGATCGCGCCCGCGCCTCACACACACACAACAAAGCAGTGGAAACCTGACATCGCAGCTTGTTCATTATAAAAAATAAAATACTGTTTAAAAAAAATAAAATATACAATAGTCCATAGTGCAATCCGTGCCATTCAGCAAGAGCAGCTGCTCCACTTCACCGAAAGAGAGAGGTAACGTTAACCATGAGAGCAACGCAGGTTTACCTTCAGTTTCGTTTTTAATAATTCGTTTTGGCTTGTTTAGCTACATGGTTGTATATGCTTATGGGTCTCGTTAATAAAAAGGGTCGCGCTAAAAAATTGTTTGTTGGTGCGGTATGAATTGGCCTTTTAAGATGCCATCGATAGCTGTAGTGATCTCTGCTGCTTGGGCGACAGCTATTTTTTTGCATTTGTCTTCAGTTCTTCGCATAAGACAAAGGAGACGAGCCTGCGTGTTTCCTCAGGAGTCCCTGGTTGATACAGAACATACAATACTGATGAATAAGCACGCAAACTGAATGCACTTTTTGTTTATATCATGTAACGTACACGTATTTATGGACGTAACCACAACAAAACAATACATTAATCAGGCATGCGGCAAAAAGACAAGTTAGCTGCCACCGGATTTGAATTTATGTTGTCAAATCAACGCGGGTTTCAATAAAATATAAAAAAAAATATGTTGTGGAACTATCATAAAGTAAAAAATATTAGCGAACTGTTTTCATAGCGATTTTAACAAATCTTTTTTCGGAGAACATAACCTTATACATGAACACAAGATTAAAGGCAACATAAAACAAGTGATTATTTATTACTAAAATACTGTTTACCGTAAAAAAAATACTTACATTTATGGGTCTCTCTGCTCGCTCGGTCGGCCATGTTGGAAATTTATCATACCCCTTCGTCTGAAGTGTGGTCCCGAAAAATCTTTGTTTGAAGGGCTACCTGGCCCTTCCCCCTACCCCTTCCCCTCCAACCAAATGAGAATTGGGACACCCCTACCCCTTCACGTGAACGCGCGAAAACAAAGGGGAAGGGGTAAGGGGTAGAATTGGGATTGGGCCTAAGTTTCCAAGGGATTTGTTGATAAATCGCAGAACAGCGATGACAGTAAGTTCCGA
Organism: Ancherythroculter nigrocauda; assembly: GCA_036281575.1. Lineage (NCBI taxonomy): Eukaryota > Metazoa > Chordata > Actinopteri > Cypriniformes > Xenocyprididae > Ancherythroculter > Ancherythroculter nigrocauda. The sequence goes on from VTFQ01000008.1 coordinate 36,519,862, forward strand.
GTTTAATAGTGATTCAGCGTGCGAACTGAACGTGATATATGAGCCACTGTTTGCGTGTTTAACCGCAAGGAAGCGGCACAGTAATTTATAACGGCAAGTCACAGAAACAATCCCCCGATCAACATTGATCCAGATGGAATGACTGAAAATTCAGGAAAGAAGACGAGAAGGATTTAAACTGTGCTTCTTGCGGGGTTGAGCCGATGGAGTGGAGAGTGTGAGCCGGCTGGGATTGATTTCCAAATAAACAACTGTTTATATTTGTCTTTCACTCACACATCATGGAAATTAGAGGTTACAAATTTCCAGTCAGGTTGAGTCTTTGTTACAGCTGGCAGTCTCATTTTTTTCTGCCATTTAACTTTTGACCATCAAAAACCAAACATTTAGACATTAAAGGTCCAAAATCATATTAGTTATTTTACATTGTGATAGCGATGCACTAATCACATAAAAACATACTTGAGACTGTTCAACCTTTTTCCCCAAAGTGAAACATTCTTGTAGAATTTTCATTTTCATTTTCATAAAATTAATTTTTTCCTGCTATATCTCCCTTCATCACTGCCACTTATCTCACTATCAAATAGTTAGTCTGCAGATGCAAAACATATCAATATGGTTTCTACTGTTTTGCAGAACCACAATATTATTTTAATCATATTTCTACTACTTGGTTGGACTGACAGCCTTATAGCTGCTTTCTCCTTCAGCCGTTCTTATATAATTTGTAGTTCTCTAGACATCTAATGTCATGCATCCATTTAATGGATGAATAAACAAAACTTTTTTGTAAGTTACATTCACATCGAAATTCTTTTTGTATCGACTTTCTTTCCCTTCTGTCTGCTTCGTCTAGCCTACAATCTCTAGTCTGCTTACATTTCACACACACATTGCTCTCAGCCAAACACAACATCCCCAAATCGCAGTTCTCTTCAACTCATTCCCTTACGACCTTAAGTCTTATGACCACTCAACATTCCCTCTTCTGGGAAATCACAATACTTAACTAACTTTTCTATATCTTACATGCATCTTTGGCCATACAATTTTCTCATTTGATAAAACACTGGTACATCATATTTTACAACACCCCCTATCACTTCACTTTTTTGCAAGCTTGCTCTGGGATTCCCCTATTTTGACTCTCCCGGTTCCTGTGGATTTTAACTCTTCGGCGCACACCTAATAATCTGCGGATGTCTCCACCAGATCCGATTGACTGCCCCAACCGGACGAGCTTGAGCAACTGCTCCACGACCTTTTTGACCCAAGGCCGCACGGGCTACTTGCAGACTTAAGCGCTTAGACAAACGCTGTTACTGCACTCGCGATCAGTTTTGGGGACATCTTGATCGCCCTGCTTTTTGGTTATTTAAATTGTGTTATGCAGCCTCGTGCAATCTGCTTCGGCGGACCCCCCAGCGTCCACAGACTGCCTCTCTGCACACCACAACTCAAATTTTCTTTCCCAATTCACTGTTACCGTTACTGATTATTTAAATTGTGTTACACAGCATCGTACAATCTGCTTCTGCGGACCCCCCAGCTTCCACAGACTGCCTCTCTGTACACCACAATTCAAATGTTACTGACTACTACTGACTATTACTGACTACTGCAGTCGATCTCAATCCCACAAAACCCTCTGGACCGGGACCACATAGCCTGCCAGAGCCATCAAAATGGTTTGTCCCGTTTCCAAATTCTATATTTTACTTATCTAGAAACTTTTCCTTTTTTCAAACTTTTCTTTTTACAAATCTAATTTTACCCCTATAATTCACAAATTCATAATCCCATAAAAATTAAATCTGCTTCTTACCAGCGAGCTGTGTTGCCACCTGGATTCTTTTCTTAGATGCCCCCGGTGGGCTCAGCGGCGGCCGACCCCTCTTCCCTGAACCTTTTCGCGGGGTAGGGCTGAGAGTCTCTCAGGTTGGCTAAATGTCGAACACTTCTGTGCCCAATCCAAAAGGCACCAGGGAATCCCACACTTCTGACACCAAATTGTTGTGGCAAAAAATCAACTCCGACTCTACTGCATAAGAGACAAACATGTCCAATTGTCTTTAAAGCTTTTATTTCTTGCAAGAAAGGTCAGACAGTCATACAGAAACACAAGTAGCTGCAGAGTGTAAGACAAAGAACGAAAGCTTCCCCTCACTTTTATATCTCTAACCTCCAAGGCCGAAGCCTCTGTCCTTTTACCATATTTGGAACATCTCTTAGTGGCTGTAACTTTCCACACATTGTTAGCACAGACATGTTTTTAACATACATCTTGCATTTCCCCATACCATATCTTGCTCTTTCTATTTCTAACATCTATGTTAACATTATGTTAAACATTACCACTTAAGCCAACATCATACCATGTTCCATAAGCATCATATTTCACAAGAATACAGGTAAAAAGCATATGAAAAATTAAAATTTCCACAACAGTGCACATGGCTACATCACACATGTTCCCGTCCCCACAGTCACGGCATGAAAATACTATTAAAACTTAATTTTGGAAAAATACTTTGTATTAAAAATCTCAATATTAACTGGCTTTCTATTAATGCAATACAGTGAATGACAACCATCTGTGGTCTCCCAGTGACTTACATTATTGGCTGTTTATTGTGATGTAGCATATGCACACGTATCAGGATAATCAATAAACTTTGGAATGTTCAGAACGCTTTTAGCATGCTGGACTGGGTTGTAAAATCTCATCTCGGCTCCGACCGGTCTGCAAAAGATGAGCCCACTTGACATCTTTGTTACCCTCCGAGGTAAAACAGGAGGCCCAATTTCCTTGCTCTTAGGACATCAAAGGGGCCCCTCATGTGGACTATGGGCCAGATCCACATTCCAACACTCACCACACACACACAGGCACACACAAACATACATTATTGACTGTATATGTAAAATATATTTGCCAACTATGCCAAGTCACATCCATGTATGTACCCATCATGTATCTCGAGTGTGTGCATGTTTCCTAATGTTTAGACTTAGTTTAAATAACTGTAGTTGAGTTAGTTTTAGTTTTAATGATGGAATTTTGTCTGTAAACCATAACTTCTTTTATATGCCTTTCTGATCTATCGAGTTTGATCTCTCCATAAAGCTCCGGACTCAAGCTATTCACTGAGGTATGTCACATAGCTGACAAATGCATTTTTCAGTAACACTTTACTTGAAGGGGTGTGCATAAGACTGACATGACACCTTCATAATCATGACATGACACATGTCATGAATATGAAGGAGGTTTTATGAATGTTTATGACAACTGTCATTAAGTGTCATTCGCTCAATTATGTCATTTTTAATGCAAAGATGACATTGTTTGAGATGTCCGAGTTATGACAACTTGACATAAACCAATACATCATAACCTGTCAGTGTCTTTGTCATGACAACTTGACATCATTTAGCTTTATGGGTTAACATTGCATTAAACTGTCATGTGGTTGGTTTTGACAATGGCTGTCATGAGGCCATTATAATAGTGTCATAAATATGTATCTTGACCTCAAGTACAGTGGTACAAATTGAACTTGTCATTAAAATGTCATTAAGTGACAATACTCTGACAAATAATTTTATAACAGCGTCATGACTATTTTTCATTTCATGTTTTTTTTTTTTTTTTTTTTAAGTTTCCTCCAACAGAAGGTCAGATAATAGACAATTTCAAATTTCGTAAAAAAGATGACACTGTTATAAAATAATGGTAACACTTTATTTTAGGGTCTTTTAACTAGTTGCTTATTACTATTAGCGTTCATATGGCTAAAATATTGGCTATTTATTAGTACTTTTAAAGCACATATTAATGCCTTATTTTGCATGACCATATTCTACATTCTTAATCCTACCCAATACCTAAACCTAACAATTAACTATAATAAGCAGTAAATTAAGTTTATTGAGGGAAAAGTCATAGTTAATCGTTTATATATGTGTTCCCTATACTGAAGTGTTACCAAAATAATGTAATGTAATGTTACAAAACCCTTCGGACCGGGACCACATAGCCTGCCAGAGCCATCAAAATGGTTTGTCCCGTTTCCAAATTCTATATTTTACTTATCTAGAAACTTTTCCTTTTTTCAAACTTTTCTTTTTACAAATCTAATTTTACCCCTATAATTCACAAATTCATAATCCCATAAAAATTAAATCTGCTTCTTACCAGCGAGCTGTGTTGCCACCTGGATTCTTTTCTTAGATGCCCCCGGTGGGCTCAGCGGCGGCCGACCCCTCTTCCCTGAACCTTTTCGCGGGGTAGGGCTGAGAGTCTCTCAGGTTGGCTAAATGTCGAACACTTCTGTGCCCAATCCAAAAGGCACCAGGGAATCCCACACTTCTGACACCAAATTGTTGTGGCAAAAAATCAACTCCGACTCTACTGCATAAGAGACATAGAAATAATTTTATAACAGCGTCATGACTATTTTTCATTTCATGTTTTTTTTTAAGTTTCCTCCAACAGAAGGTCAGATAATAGACAATTTCAAATTTCGTAAAAAAGATGACACTGTTATAAAATAATGGTAACACTTTATTTTAGGGTCTTTTAACTAGTTGCTTATTACTATTAGCGTTCATATGGCTAAAATATTGGCTATTTATTAGTACTTTTAAAGCACATATTAATGCCTTATTCTGCATGACCATATTCTACATTCTTAATCCTACCCAATACCTAAACCTAACAATTAACTATAATAAGCAGTAAATTAAGTTTATTGAGGGAAAAGTCATAGTTAATCGTTTATATATTAAGTGTTACCAAAATAATGTAATGTAATGTTAACCCATAAAGCTAAGTAGTTTTTAAGTTTGATAATTAATCTGCTATGTCATGTTTATGACAGGTTATGTTGTCTTGGTAGTGTCAAGTTGTCATGACAAAGACACTGACAGGTTATGATGTTGGTTTATGTCAAGTTGTCGTAACAAAGACATCTCAAACAATGTCATCTTTGCATTAAAAATGACATAATTGAGTGAATGACACTTAATGACAGTTGTCATAAACATTCATAAAACCTCCTTCATATTCATGACATGTGTCATGTCAAGATTATGAAGGTGTCATGTCAGTCTTATGCACACCCCTTCAAGTAAAGTGTTACCCATTTTTCTATGTGTTTAATGATATTGTGAAGAAAGTACTCCATCTCGAAATCCGATCTGATAGTCATTAAGTATGCAAATTCAGCTAGGAGACCAAACAAAGGAACTTTGCCCGCCAAATAGTGCTGCGCATCTATTGGCCGCTACAATTCAGGAGGTGTGTTAGCTTGGGTTTTCATAAAAACAATGACACACACCTTCTCCTTTGTCTCCCGATTGTCTCTTGACTGCCCTGAATTGCCTCAGGCGACAGCGCTGCCATCACGCGCTCTCCTTCCGGGACGACCATCTCCTTGGACTCTCTCTCTCTTCTTTCTCCTCTGGCATCTTACGCGTCAGTTAAACCTCGTTTGAAAACCCCGCCGGAGGAACCCTCTCGGAAAGGACCAACCAAGCCAGGCGCATTGAAACTACTACACACGGACTTGAACCAATAAGCAAGTATTATAATTTCTCTGAAATTTGTTTAAACTGATTTCTGTGCTGGCTTTCTCAAAAAGGTTTAACTGTGTAATTTGCCATTCTTTGATCATCTTTCTTTTCCTGTCTTTTCTTCATTTTCACTCTTGTATATATATATATATATATATATATATATATATATATATATATATATATATATATATATATATATATATATATCTTCTGTATATATTTAGTCGTATAACCTCTGTAGTCGTAGTTTGCATATATTAAACACATTATTCATACTCGATTGTTCTTTTTGCTCATTTCAACAAAAACCCGGTCACTTTAACGTTTCGATCCTATATCCTTGCTTTACATTTGGATGCTAGAATAGGAAGTCTTTCTCGTGGCCAGAGAACAGACCTTCCTTTTTTATAACATTCTGAGGAGCTATAGTTTGCCGAACAAACGAACAGTTTCTCTAAATAATTATTAAACCAGAACTAATCATATATATAATTGATTACAATTCGTTGTAATTAATTCACCATATATGGTTAATTCCCCCTTGGGTCAGTATGTGCATAATAATTCATAAAGCTTTATGAATTATTATATTCATATTCCACCCATACATTGATTAATAACTGTACAAATCGTTACAGTGAAGTGATTCATTTTTACACCAAAACAAAAGAAACATGTAAGCCTTAATCTCCAAAAACATAGTTTTTGTCTTACATTTCACAATGAACTCAGACAAACTAAGGATTGTGGGTGATTGAAGGGTACATCCTTCAAAATGAGCTGAATGAACAAAGGCTGCCTTCCAAGGATCCTTCAAATGGAGATATGAGATGACAATGACGTGGCAGCCGAGATATGCAGCTTTACTAGACCACATACTTCCACTCTGAAACTTCTGAAAGTCAGCAATTACTCAATTACTTAAAAGATATGTTAGGGTTCTTTAGAGATATAATGTTCCAGCAAGTCTGTTTAATCAGTTACCAAAGAAGCATGTCAAAATTGTTCAGGAAACTAAGATTTTCTTATCAAGGTGATAAAATGTTGTGAAGCACAAATGAGTACACCCTCCTAAAAGTTAATAATAATAATAATAATAATAATAATTAAATTTATTGTCATTACAATGAGATTACATTAGAGCATCAGTCGATATCATGAAGTGCAAAAGATCTACAATAGCACAGTATATAACCCGGACAACATGTGACAAACAAGGAATGTAATACATAATATAGACAAACTCTAGTAACCAGAAAAAATGTGTATAGTTAAGTGTACTGCAGCAATGCAAAGTCCAGATCTTCAGTTATTGCAGTTATTGGAGGATGGTGCATGATAACAGAACAGTACAACATGTAACAGACAAGGAATGTAATATATAAGATAAATAAACTATAGTAACCAGAAAAATGTGTATAGTTGAGCCATCTGACTGCCTGGGGATAGAAACTGTTGGCCATTCTGGAGGTTCTGGCCTGAAGGGACCTATACCTCCTACCTGAGGGCAGCAGGAACAGACTGTGTGCTGGATGTGACCTGTCTCTTATGATGTTGTATGTCCTGCGCAGACAGCGGGAGTTGTACACAGTAGAAATCTCCAGGAGAACAGTCCCAATGATCTTTGAAGCATTTTTCGGCACCCTCTGGATCCTCTGCAGTTCAGCTATAGTACAGCTAGAAAACCTCACTAACAGCCCATAAATCAGCACACTTTGGATTGCACAGTTATAAAAACTTATCACGAGCCTCTGGGGGAGTTTGGCTCTTTTCAACTTTCTCTGCTGGGCCTTTCCTACAACAGAGGTGATGTTACTGCCCCAGGACAGATCCTCAGACACAGTGAAACCCAGGAATTTAAAGCTATTTACTCTCTCCACTGCCTCTCCATTAATGTAAAGAGGGGAATGTCCAGGATGATTTGATTTACGAAAGTCAACTATGATTTCTTTTGTCTTTTTGATGTTAAGAGGCAAATCATATTTTTTACACCACCCTGCCAATAGTTCAATCTCCTCCCTGTATGCCGTCTCATTGTGGTTTGTTATGAGGCCGAGCACAGTTGTGTCATCTGCAAATTTAATGATGTAATTAGTGGTCGAAGAGGCAGAACAATCATGTGTGTAAAGTGTGTAAAGTAGTGAGCTGAGCACGCAACCCTGAGGGTCACCAGTGCTGATGTACATGGGGTTAATGTTGCCCAGGCAGAGTCTCACTTCATGAAGGCTCAGGACTGGTGCAGTGTTGTCGTTGGTGGGCAGGTGGGACCACAATGTGTCCTTGTTCTCCCTATCAAAACAGGCATAGAACAGGTTTAATTCCTCTGCTAGAGGCAGTAGAACCATTTACAGAGGCAGATGTTGTACACTTCCTTCCCACACCTGCCGTGAGTTTGTTGAGATGTTGAAGTAGTCTTTAATCCGCCTTTTATAATCCAGTTTGTTGGACTTGATGCCCCTTCTAAGAGCACTCCTGGCTGTACTGTAGGCCTCTCTGTCTCCAAACCTATAAGCTGCATCCCTGGCTTTAATTAGCATCCGAACCTCATGCGTCATCCATGGTTTTTGGTTAGGAAAAACATTGATCAGCTTCCAGGATGTAACTCTGTCTATACAAAAATTTATATAATCCATAACTGTGGTGGTGTATTCATCAAGGGCCTGGTGTGTTAGTAATTCCTGGTCTCTGAAAACATCCCAGTCTGTGTAGTGGAAGCAGTCCTGTAGCTCAGGGATAGCTTACTAAATTTAAGTAAATAAAGTTACTAAATAAAACAAAATAATTTTTTCTGGTGTAAGTTTAAGGCAATGTTTGATCAACAGGTAAGTATGATAAACCAAAAACATTTAAAGAGAAGTAATTTCTTGACATTTAAAAGTGTTATATAGCCCACTGAATCATTCTCAGACTTAATGATGATAACAATGGAACCACTTGGGAGAGAACTGTCAGGAGACTTATTTCTTAGCACAAAAGAGGACAGTGGTACAAGAAGATTATCAAATCATTGTTTTAAGTGTGAAATTATAGCAAAAGTAACACAGAAATTCAAAAACAATGGACTTGTGACAAGGCCCCTGAAATAATCAGGCCTTCATTTTTAAGCTTTCATTTAGTGATGAGGGATTTTTTTACTAGATAAAGAGCAGAAGAAATACCAAGTTAGTGTCTCAGAGCCAGCAAAAGCTATAAAAAGAGTGACTGTTTATCTCACAGAGTAAGATGCAGCCTGCAGAAATGACATGCATGGTTGTTGTTTTCATTGGAACTAACTACTGTAACCAAAGCACAATAAAGTCAGTTAGCCATTTCCAAAGCCCATATTTACAAAATATAGATTCTTGGAGTCAATACTCTGGTCTCATGAGACCAAGTCAATAATTTTGGATCTAACAGCATCCAAAATGTTATGGTGTTGCTAGAGGAGGAGTACAGTGAGAAGTGCCTGGTTCCCACAGTAAAGTTCAGTGGTAGTAAATCTCTTATAGAGAGATGTATGAGTGCTGAAGGTGTGAGGGAGTTGTTCTTTATCAATGCTGTCAAGAATTCCCACACCACTGTGGGGGATTCTGTAGAGACGAGCTGAGCAACACTCACCATTAAAGATCGGCATTTAAGGAGCTCATCATCCAGGAGTTAAACAGGACAGATGTGACAATTTGTCATGAACTTGTACCCTCCGTGCCAAGAAGGGTCAGAGCGGTATATTCAAAATTATGGAGGGCATACTAAGTACTAGAATATTATACATTTATACCTTAAATCTAGGGTGTATTCATTTCTGCAATCCTAAATGTATACAAAAATGGCTAATTTACTTATTTTATGGCTATGAATGAAATATATTTCTCAGTTTTTATTATGTATATGTTTAATACATTTTAGTTTTGCCATCTTTCCATGAATTGTATGAGTGATCATAAAGAATGTTTCCTTTTGTATTTGTTCAGAGGGGGTGTACACATTTATGCTGTGCACTGTATTATGATTCCATAATTATGTTACTAATAATTATCTTATTTTAGGTAGCTCAGCTCAGACTGAGCGGTATAACCTGCCCCGCCGCTGTCTGCGTAATTTCTTTGCGGTGAGAAAGTGCTTTGTGTTCCCTCGGCCGGCTAATACACAAAACATGAGAAAAATGGAGGAACTGGAAGAGAACGATCTGGATTCAGAGTTCCTTGAGCAGGCAAAAACTTTTTGCCGTTACATTTACGACAATGCAGAGCCAAAAGTCGTCAGTGGAGGCCGTACTATTACTGGAACAGGTGTGTACCGCATTAGAAACCCTTGAGAACAAATTTATAAAAGTTTTGAATGTCTTTTGAGAACCAATGACCAATGGACTGTGTATAATAAAACAAATACAAATGACCTGACTGAACTATGGAGTTGTGTTTCCTGACAGCCCTGGGGAATCTTGCTGAGGTTTACGTAGAGGCAATCCGCAGTGGGAAGGTTCCATGTTTGGAGAACGCAGTCGTGTCTCTGGGTAAGATCCAGAACGTCCGTGCAGTGGAACAGGCCCTGGAGTCCTACATGACCGAGATGCTCAGCATAGCTCAGCTTCCTATGGACCCTGAAGATCTGTCCAACATCCACACAGTTGCAGAGAAGAAGGCCACAGAAGTTTTCATCGCCATGTCCTTCAATGACAATGACCAGATCTACCAACAAGAGCTCATGGTAAAATTGAATTCTTTTTGTGTTCTGTTTGCATTTACATATAAGCATTAGCATACATTTCATTTAAAGAAAATTCCATGTTGTGATGACAACAATGGAACCACTTGGGAGAGAACTGTCAGGAGACTTATTTCTTAGCACAAAAGAGGACAGTAGTACAAGAGGATTATCAAATCATTGTTTTAAGTGTGAAAATATTCCAAAAGTAACACAGAAATTCAAAAACAATGGACTTGTGACAAGGCCCCTGAAATAATCAGACCTTCATTTTAAGCTTTCATTTAGTGATGAGGGATTTTTTTTGCTAGACAAAGAGCAGAAGAAATACCAAGTTAGTGTCTCAGAGCCAGCAAAAGCTATGAAAAGAGCGACTGTTTATCTCACAGAGTAAGATGCAGCCTGCAGAAATGACATGCATGGTTGTTGTTTTCACTGGAACTAACTACTGTTAGTGTGTATTTGAAGTTTTAGCTCAAAATACTTCATAGATCATATTTTATAGCATGTTAAATTTGTCACTTTTTGAGGGTGAGCAAAAACGTTCTGTTTTTGTGTGTGTCCCTTTAAATGCAAATGAGCTGCTGCTCTCAAAATGGGGCAGAGTTTCAGGAGTTCATGTTAGCACTTAGCAACGCCTCACATTACTTCACGCAGACTCACTAAAAATGTCAGAAACTGTTCAGCCTTTTGTTCAAAACAGAGTCAGACAATGATGGAGACACTCAAGAAGAAGTGACAACATTTTGAATGCAACAGGATGCTTCTGAACAGTTAGCTGATGTTGGATGTCTTAAAGTCATTGATTGATTAGCATATTCTGTCATGATAATCTATAAATCGCTTGTGTGGGAAATTCTGGGAACTATTGTTGCCTACAAAGCCAGAGAATATATGCTGCATGAAGATAGTACAGGTATAGTTTAGTTTAATTATGGTTATAACTTGTCATTTTGTCATCTTGCTTTTTATGACATGTTATTGCATTTGTGTTACATACTGTAATGCAGTAACATGGCCTCACCCCCTTTGTTGTGTGTTCTCGGGGGCAGGGTTTATGTAAAATTCTAGGGTTAGTGATGTCACCAACTCGGGAAGAAGTCCTTAAACAGAGAACTCTTTAAAAGAAAATATCTTCGTTTGCATTGAACTTTCAGTGCTGTAACTTTGTAGATGCTCAAACAGCAACATTACACACTAACTAAAGTTAAAAACGTGAAATCGCAATGAACCCTCTCCCCCCCCCCCCCTTAAACTACAATTTTGTAAATGGAAAAAGCAGCTACATTTTCCTTGTCATTATTTGAGCAAATTTTATACTTAAAGTTTAGAAGATTTAAATCTTGTGTACTTTGAAGACCTACCAGAAATAGTGAATATGTGCACAGATTCAAATAATGGAGATTCAATCCATGTGCAATATTCCCTTTATCTCAAATAAAAGTATAAACAGTTTTTTCTCTCTCTCTCTCTCTCTCTCTCTCATTGCTTCTCAATTTAGGGGAAGATTCATAATGAATATCAAGACATGTGCCAGCAGAATCATGAAGCGTCTCTCATGCAGTGTGAGGAGGTTCTGCGTGAGGTGTTCGATACACTGGAAAAAGGCATTTCTGATGGATTATACCTGAAAGCTGGAGGATACCGACAGTACAGAGACAAGCTCGCACAGCTGGCCAATGAATACAGAGCAAGAACACAGTCACAAATAATGGTACAGAACACACATGCATGCTTTGCTTGTGCTTCATTGTTCTGGATGGTCACAACAGCATGTAACAGCATGTAACTGTTATCAGTAAAGATAACATGACAGCTAACAGTCATAAAAATGAAAGGTTGTTCTAAAGTCTGTTTGCTTTAGTTATTGTCCTTGAAACATAAAATTAGAAATTTTGAAGAATGTAGCAGACCTGTCAAACCAGAAAAAGGGTGAACAAAAAAACACCATGACTCATGTGCTACATTTTATGATATGCAGTATAAAACAATTAATATCCTGGGCAACTTTTATGGTATTTTAATGATTGTTTTTATTTTGGAGCTTGACAGCTATGGTAACTAAGAACTTTGTATAAGAAATAACAGCATCAACATTCCTCATGGAAAAATGAACACCATGTTCCTTTCAGTATAATTATCAGTATAATTTGTTGCTATCAAAACAGCACTCCCATTTTTAAGAAATGGATAATTTAAATGATTATAAATGTTTTTTTCCCACAGTGTGAGGAAGTGTTGAGTACGTATTTGAAAGCAAAGGAAGATGTTGGAAATATGATTCTACAAGCCGACCAATCTCTCATTGCAGCAGAACAGGAAAAAGAGGGTACAGTTCAAATCGTCTGCATACTTTGTCAATCAAGGCTGTCAATGATACACAAGATTATGCATTGACTTCAACCAGAGCACATAACAGTAACAAACAGATTTTGTCATTAACGTATTGCTGGAGTAGCTCATACTTTCATTACTATACACTTCTCTTGTGTGGGCCTGTGTGTGTAGCCAGAATGGGTGTGTAGACTAAACTTCCTCTTTCCCTATACAGTGCAGAGATTAAAGAATGAGATCTTAGAGCAGCGACAAAGAGGCCTAGAGGAACAGAACCGGTTACAGGAGCAAGCGTTTAAAGACATGCAGAGAACCCATGATGAGCATGTGAATCAGATCATTCAACAGATGGTGAGAGAGCACGAGAGAATGAGGAGAGACAATGAACGAGTCCTGGAAGCCAAACTGAGGGTAAAAAGGACACTTAATCTAAAAACTCTCACATGTTCAATGTTGTGCTTAAAGGAAAATAGTTGTAAGTAGAATTAAAGAAAATATCAATCACAATTCGGTATGCAAATCAATGTAAGAAATGCATGAATTTCATAAAAAACAAGTGAGTTGAAGTAATTACTATTTCTGAATAGGTGAACATTCTTTCAATAAAATGGCCTGAATTGATTGCAAAGGTGTAATGCTCAAAGTTAGAGGATTATTCAATTTAATGGTTTAGGAATACCAATATATTGCTGATTGTAAGCACTGTAATGAATAAGAGTGTCATGACTGGAGTCTCAGGCAGGGGATCCAAGTGCAGCGTTTATTTACAGTGTAAGCGTGGTCGTACAGGCAGGGTAAATCAGGAGCAAACAGGAACAGCAAGGGACAGGCAGAGTCGTAGTCAGGGTACAGGCAGTAAACAGAGGCAGGTAGATAACACTCATAGGTCGGTATACAAGGCAAAGGTCAGGACAGGCAGCAACGGGTCAATAAACAGGAAACAGGCAGGATTGGTAACAGACAGGCAAACAGGATATAACGCTCGGAATTGTAACAGTGTTAACAAGACTTTGCGATCAGATGGTGTGAGTGAGAGTCCTTTTATAGTCCAGGTAACAAGCTGCAGCTGGGTGTGGTGATTGTGTGCATGGCTGTATGTGGCGACAGGTGATTGGTGTGGAGTGAACATGTGACTGACAGGGAGAATTGTGGGAATGTAGTCTGGGGAGTGACAGGAGCAGACGGTGATCGTTACAAAGAGGAAGAAATAATTAAATTTAGCAGCAAGTGTATAATTTAAGTCATACTGTCTTTAAATGCTAACAGAATAAACAAATGTACGAAGTAATGTAGAATATATAAAATGTTTATAGGCTAAGTAAATAGAATATGGGTGATTCTCTGCAACAGATTGAGATGTTTTTGACATGCTTGATTAGATGTATTTTCTGAGTTTACAAATTGCTCTACAAACTGTGTTTTTGAGGTTTACTAAATGTGCTTATGGTCAAGATTAGGATTAGACATTATTTATTCAGGTGCTGTTTGTGTTGCAGGAGAAGGAAACTCTTCTAGAGCAGGGCTTCCAGAAGGAGGCTGCCCGGATGCAGAGCGAGATTGACAGCCTGAAAGCAGACATGAATAAACAAGAGACGTCCCAACCCTCCACGATGAGCAAGGTTGTGGATGGTATCGGCACTGCGTCGACTTTGTTCTTGCCAGGCTTCATCCCTAAAGCAGCTGGTGTTGCTCTTTCCTGGCTCTCAAAACTGTTTTGAAAATTGATATACATTATTCACACATACTCACCTAAACATAGGCTTTATATTTTATTTCCAACACAGCTTGAGTTGTCCAGCATTTACTTGTCATTGCTGTTCTCCCAGATGCCATTCATGTTTAAAGCCCAACTTATTAACTGCCAAACTTGCACCAATATTTGTTATGAACTATAAACAAAGCTGAACTATCAGAGTGATGAGAACAGAACTCTTTTACATGTAACTTTAAACTGATTCACATAATCTGATTTCTGACGTAAATCTTCCTGGCAACCTTCCAATTATATGCTGATATTTGGCCATATTGAGATTGACATTGGCCAATATCTGTGTCTATTTGGCAGATTAACAAAAGCCTTGTCAGTGGACAATAGAATGGTACTTTCTTTGTGTTTAAAGTTTTAGTTAACAGAATTATACTTAAACTGAATTATAGTGTATTCACTTTTTCATTGTTTTTGTTGACTTGTAATCAAATAGAAGAAACTGTTAATTTTGACATGCCTATAGGCTGAAAATGGTCTGTGAAATATAATAAATGTTTAATTTGATTCAGACTGATTGTGTCTTAAACAAAACAACACATTATGACAGGTTAGGTAAGTAATTGAAATGGGAGCACATAACTGTATTCCACACAATACAGCTTAAAGGGTTCACCCAAAAATAAAAATTCTGTCATTAAGTACTCGTCCCAAACCCGTAAGACCTTCGTTCATCTTCGGAACAGAAAATTAAGATATTTGTGATGAAATCTGAAGCACGCATTGGCAGCAATGTCATTGCACCTTTTGAGGTCCAGAAAGCTATTAAAGACATCATTAAAATAGTCCATGTGACTTCAGTGGTTCAACCTTAATCTTATGAAGTGACAAGAATAGTTATTGTGCGCAATAATAAAACAAAAATAATGACTTTATTTCACAATTTGAACTGTTGTCATACGCAGTCCACATAGTGAATGCAGTGCAAGCTTCCGAGTTCTACGTCCGAATGCCGACTTATTATTGGCCGGCTCCTGCATCAGCATCACACATGTGTTGTGCTGCTCACATGTACAGCGTCGGCCAATACTGAGTCAGCGTTCGGACGAAGAACACAGCAGCCTGCACTTCGTTCACTACGTCAACTGCGTGCGACAAAAGTTCAAATCGTTGAATAAACAAGTTTTGTTTGTGCGCACAAAAAGCATTCTCGTCACTTCATAACATTAAGGTTGAACCACTGTAGTCACGTTGACTATTTTAACGATGTCTGAAGCTCAAAAGGTGCAGTGACATTGCTGTCTATGTGTGGATCAGATACCCTGGGATTTCATCAAAAATATATTAATTTGTGTTCCAAAGAAGAAAGAAGGTCTTACAGGTTTGGGACGACTTGAGGGTAAGTACTTAAAGGAAGAGTTCACCCAAAAATGAAATTGTCCTATGATTTACTCACCCTCAAGCCATCCTAGGTGTATATGACTATCTTCTATAATATCCTTGCTAAAATATCCTTGCTCCTCCAAGGTTTATAATGGTTGTGAATGGGGGGCTGCATTTTGGGGAAAAAAAGCATCCATCCATAATCAAAGTAATCGATATGGCTCCAGGGGGTTAATAAAGGCCTTTTGAAGTGAAGCAATGTGTTTTGTAAGAGAAATATCCATATCTAAAACTTTATAATTTCATATAACTAGCTTCTGGCAGATGACCGTACACATACTGCACAAGTCGACTTGCACCAAATGAGTAACCCCCTGACACAATGTATGATGAATGATTTAGGAGTATCGTAAGCTTAGACGCCTCTCGCAGTTTAAACAAATAGGGCTGTGCAACAAACTCAAGCTCCTCTTCTCTTATATCAAAATCCTCTGACTTTTCTCTTTAAAAATTCTCGTTTTAGACTTCTAATTCATTATTGATGTTTTGTTTTGCTCTATCCTCTGAGCTTCTATGTTCATCACTGCGTCGGGTCAGAGGTTGCTCTTCCACTGCAAATTGACTTGCGCAGTATCACAAGAAGCTAGTTATTTGATTGAAGTTTTAAATATGTATATTTTTCTTTGAAAAATGCATCGCTCCGTTTTAAAAGGCCTTTATTAACCCTCTGGAGCCTTATGGATTAGTTTGATTATGAATATATGCTTTTTTTTTTCTTTTCAAAATGTGGCCCCATTCACAACCATTATAAACTTTGGAGGAGTAAGGATATTTTTAAATATATCTCTGATTGTGTTCATCTGAAAGAAGATTGTAATACACCTAGGATGGCTTGAGGGTGAGTAAATCATGGGACAATTTTCATTTTGGGGTGAACTAACCCTTTAAAAGTCAGCAAGAGCTATTAAGGAGAACCAAGTAAAACAGATTTTGACAGAGAAAACTTCTAAAACTGAAGTCCAAACACTTTTAAAGGATGACTTTTGGTTCAGTGTAAGAAATTACAACCATAAATTAAACATAATTAAAATTTATTAGAAATAATGTAGTTAAAAAAAAAAAAAAAAAACAGTATTACACTTAGCCCCGATTTTTAACAGACAGGGCTTAGATTAAGATTGGGTCTTAGTTCAATTATAACACTTGAGTAGCTTTTATAATTGTGCCTTAAAAAAAATTACTGTTGTGCATCTGGAGTCAAAACAGTGGCACTGAAGATATATGTCATTGCAAGTTGTTTTCAGTTAAAACATTTTAGTCTGGGACTAAGGCATCTTGTCTCTAAACCCAGGGGATAAAGTTTTAATACAAAGCATACAAAGTTCTGTCTAATCTGTGCCAACAATACAAGGACAAAAACTACCACAAAGATGCACAAATTATACAACTATTAAAGTAAAGTTCTTACATAGCTACTTGTTAGCAAGTTGCATTTAAAAAAAAAAGGCTTCACAAATCATTTTGAGGTATGACTGTGTAGTTTTTGTGGAACAGTCTCTCCAAGTAATGTTCATCACATACCTTATTTTACACTCATATAAACAGCTATTCTAAAAACCAATTGTAATGAATAATAATGAATTTTAATCTGATGAACTTAATGATTATAACAGATTGTTTAATAAATGCAATGGTTACATCCAAAGACAAACTTCAGGTCTACTAAATACAGGCTAACTTACATGTCATACTACAATGCTTAAAACTATGGATTTTCCCATCACCAGCAACACAGTACATCATTTTTGTGTACAGTACACTGTAAGAATGTGAAGTAGGACACTACTCAATAACAAACTAAATATAATCCTAGTAGAAACCTACTGATGATTGTGTTTTATAAGGTATAACTATAAACAAATCAATTTGTAATTTAACAGTGATTTGCATCGAAGGGGTATTATACGGGGTATTTTTTGAGTCCTTTCGTCATCATCTTGTATTGAAGGATGGCAGGAAGGACTTCTTTAACAGCTTCAACAATAGGCATCATATATTCCTTCATAAAACTGCCAGAACTTTTCTCTTCCTTTTCTTTTTTAATATTATTTATCTCTTCATCAATAAGATCAGCTTTCTCCCTAAAGCCGTTCTTTAGCAACTCCTTCCGCTCCTTCAGTTTGCTCTCAATGGCTCTGTCCAACTCCTGCTGCTGCTGCTCCAGCTCCTGTTTGAACTTTTCCTCTATCTGCCTCATTCGGTCCTCCTGCCGCTTTTTTTCTACATGTACCATTCGTTCACTCTCAATGCGTTTCTCCTCTTCCTCTTTGCACTTCTGTTCCAGCAGAGCATTCTTCTCCTTCTCCTCTGTCAGTCAAGATAAAAAAAGAGAGAAATGAAGTGAAAGATGCCTTGGAGATGCTCTTGACTAAGAATTTGGGTTTGGTTTCAATTTAAATAAAAATGCATTTTTAATTATAAATGCTCCCGGATCAAACAGCCTAATGAACTACAAATATTCATAAGATTGGTAAAGATTTACCTTGAATCTTTCTGTTGTTTTCAGTGAGTTTTTTGTCTGTGTAGAGGATGCTGTTTGCTTCAGCTCCTCGCTCATTCAGAAACTCATTCAGCACAGCCTCAGCCTGCACATAAACATATATATTAGTATTAGAGCACATTTATAGAACCATTTCATAAAAACACAGAATGTGTCCTCACCAATACACCTTTGTTGGGTTGTCTGCGGTACTGCTCAACGATGGCGTCTCTGTCTCTGCAGTAGAGTTCATATCCTCCAGACTGACTGTACTCTCCATTCTGCAGCCGTTTATTCATGTCAGAGAACAGATTCTTCAGCAGATCTCTGCACTTTCTCTCTGACGCCATCTCATTCTCTTTCCGCAGGTCTATATAGCATATATCTATTTTTTCCTAAATATAAATGCACACACACATACATCACATATACACACTGGAAAAAAAATCTGTTATACTACCATAGTTGAGATATTGATTATTAAAGATTAGTTCACTTCAAAATTAAAATTACCCCAAGCTTTACTTACCTTCAAGCCATCCTAGGTGAATGTGACTTTCTTCTTTCTGATAAATACAATCAGAGTTGTATTAATAAATATCCTGCCGCATATAACTTTATAATGGTAGTAAACGGGACCAACATGAAGCTGAAGAAAGTGCATCCATCCATCATAAACTACTCCACGTCCACAAAGTTATGCATTTGTGTAAAAAAATATCCATATTTAACAAGTTATAAAGTAAAATATCTAGCTTCCGCCAGACCGTCTTCTGCATTCAACTTACAAAGAAAGTGTAAAACTCTCGCAGTTCAAAACACTTATGCTACGTCCCACACCTTCCACGTTCAAATTACTAAAAAAGTGTAACTAACGCAACATCAGTTACGTGTTTTTTTTGTGAGCTGAATACGGAAGGCGGTCTAGTGGAAGCTAGATATTTTACTTTATAACTTGTTAAATATTAATATTTTTCTTACACAAATGATTCAGAAGGCCTTTATTAATCCCCTGAGCCATGTGGAGTACGTTTATAAAGGATGGATGCACTTTCTTCAGCTTCATACTCGTTGGTTCCACTGCCATTATAAAGCTTGGAATGCTTCAGGATATTTACTAATACAACTCAGAAAGAAGAAAGTCATTTACACCTAGGATGGCTTGAGGGCAAGTAAAGCTTGAAATAATTTTCATATTAAAGTGAACTAATCCTTTAAGGAACAAATAATCATCTGTGCCCCCTCCAACTTCCATAAAAAAATACTATTTTTTTCCTGCACGTCACCCCTCCGGTCTTACTCGCCCAGCTCTGAGCTGGACTGGAACCATTGTTTCCTGCATGGGAGGCAGGCACACTAATGAGAACCCTAAAGACTGCAGTCTCTAGCGTCAGTCACTAGTGCGCCTCTTGAGATCAGGGGAGTGAGGTTTTACCTACACAGCTTTCAATAGCTGGCCTCCGTTACAGACACAAGGACAATATTTAAATACTTCAGCTGAATATCATTTAAAATAATGCATAAAGATTAAATTAACAAGCCTTTGCATATTTAAGAATATAGCTGCATTATTATAAGTGTGCACATAATTGTGCATGTGAAACTCACCACCAGTTTTGTTAGGTATTCTCTTTTTTCATCTTTAAAGGAGCGTTTCATGAACTCAGCGGTGGCCAGACTGCTGAACTTCTGGTGCTTTGAGGAAATATCATCCACACTTACTGGGAACTTGTTCTTCACCTGCAAAGAACAGCATGCTTCGTCACTGAATGGCTATAACAATTCTTGTACTTAAATTAAAACTGTTTAGTGAAATAAAAATAATAACTTTGTGAACAAAGGCAGAGCATTATTTATTTACTGAATATTATCATGTTAAATGGATAACATGATGCTTTAAACTATTGCCTGCTGTTAAGAGACAGTATATGTATATTTATGTATAATTTATTTAACATTATACGTATAACAAACCCCAAAAAATTCAAAAACTAAATATATGAAATTATCCTTACCTCTTCCATCCCACTCTGATACACTTTCAAAGCTTCTTGAACAGCTGCCTGGTTCTCCAGATTTGCCAGAGTAACCACTGCATTGTCCAGACAGGGCACCTTCCCACTGCTGATTGTATCCACATAAATCTGCACCAGATTCCCGAGCACTGACAACACACACAAACACATCAGTATACTTACCTTTTTAAATGTAGACCTGGTTTCACAGACAGGGCTTAGATTAAGCCAGGATTAGGCCTTAGTTAAATTAATACGGTAAAGTTGCTTTTATAAACATTATAAAAAAAACATTACTGATGTGCCAGTACTGACATATTTCAAGACATTTCCGTGCAAGTTGCTTTTAGTTAAAACAGTTCAATCATGCATTTTAGTCTGGGACTAGGCTTAAGCCTTGTCTGTGAACCCAGGGGATAAAGACATACACTGAACACTAAAATGTCCCAATAAATTAAATTATTGGGTAAAAAACTCACATTTGCCAGTAACTTTGTGTCCTCCTTTCAGTGTTTTCACAAAACTCTTGTGAAAAACGTGATCACAAAAACGATCTGTGACATCCAGAAAATCTGGTACAAGGTCCCATTCTTTCAAGCTTTCTAAGCGTGTCATTTTTTCAGGCGAGGCTGGAGATGGGAACACGAAACAGTTCCGGGATGGGAAATAGGTTCGGATGCATTGACGGGGCAGGTTGTAGTCGCTGATTTTCTTATTTACACCTAAATGGAGAAAATAACTCATTTTACAAAAGTGATTTTTTTTTTGTAGTTTTTAATATTTACTGACTATTAATTTACATTCACATACTGGTGCTTGATGTTTACACTATGTCTGTCTAAAATACCTTTCTTCAGCTGGAGGGCAAACTCAAGGTACTCGTCCTCAGTCACTTTCTTTCCATCAATTACCAGTTCCAAGGTGAAATCTCTAACCACCCAGATGAATGATGGGAAGAAAATCACATATTTTGAATCTTCCTCTTCCTCTTCTGCTGCTTCTGCTGATCTAATCTTGATCTTTTCAGCGAGCTCACTAACATAGCTGCAGCACGTTGAGAAATAACAGCATCACAAAGTGTATGTTTTTATATTTGAAAAAGGAAGTGGGTTACGTTGCAGGTTAAAGGATACTGCAGCTTCTCCACTGCATCGTTATCGATGGTGCCGCGGCTGTTGTACACCAGAGTGCTGCTGAGCAGAACAGCCAGACAGAAGATCCAGCCGTCATTCTTAGAGTCTCCCTGAAACACAGTGTCTTTAAAATCAAAGAATCCACCATATAACAATATTAATAAGTCTATAGCTCTTTGTTCTCACCTTGTCCACATCACCGAGTCCCTCTGTGTCCAGCAGCACCAGAGTGTGTCCTGCTTTTCTGGGGTGAGGGACACACCACATCCAGATGCCTTTGGTTTTCGACTCAATAGTGTTACCGAGAGCAAAGCCTGAGACAATTACAGTTTTTAGCATGATGTAGCTAATATTCACACGTTGAGTTGGCGTGTGTAGACGGTTCTCTCACCTGACTGTTGTCCTGCCAGGCGGTTCATAAGGTAGGACTTCCCCGTACGGTAGAGTCCCACCACAGACACTACAACCACCGGCTCCTTGATTCTACTCAGGAACTCAATGGCACCCTTACAGACGCAGAGCGATCCGTTCACATTCTCCACCAAACAAATGGGCGAAGGCATTAGTCTCGAATTAGACATGCTGGCTCTCTCTAGCTCTTCCTGCTTGCTGAAGGGGGAAAATAATTGGTTGCTGTAAACAATGTTTAAAAACTTGCAGACACAACATACTTCAAAACAATGAATTCTTCATGGACTCTCAAATATATTGTATCATTTACATTCTGTGTTAGCTATTAATAACTCATTTTATTTCTACAAAAACAGTATGAAATGCTCACTGGCAAGTGAGCATTTTTTAAAAACAATTCTTCCTATTAACCAGTATAGTTATTCAGATATTCACTTAATTAGAATGTGTAAGTCAAAATTAAAAATACATGTCAATAAAAAAAAATCACATTGTAAATAAAATGTGTAACTTGCACAAATAAAAGTCTTGAATGGACACCATGAAAACTATTATATTAACAGTAACCTAATAAAATGTTTGCACTGATCTCTCATAAGAGTTTGCAATTACATTTGATTTTGAATATTTTATTTTTTAATAAATGCAAAATAAATAAAAGAAAGTTCACTTACGTGACCCTAAATTTATAACGTGTCTTATACTGTATGAACAGATATAAGTTACCAATGCTCTCTTTCCCTCCGCGTTACTTCTCACAGCGCACTGAATGAACCGCAGGTCTTATTCACCACAGCGGCAGGGTTGTTTTTCAGTATCCGCCCAAATCCATTATAGCTGAGTTGACGTTAAACGGGCGATTTCTGGGAAAAACTTATCCAGTGACCCAAACGAACCAGCGTTGTTTCACTTTTAGTTTCACTTTCGTCTGACCTTTATGGTGTACAGATAAGGCCAAGGTATCTCACAGGAGGAGCATGTGCGTTTGCAAACCTGTTGTTGTTGTTTTGAGAGTTTATGAACTATGTAAACATTTTTATTGACTTCATCTGCCTGTCGTTAAGGTAATAATAATAATTGTTTTATTTAGCTTTAATCAAAAAATAATAGACTATGTTGGGGATTGCCCCACTGTAAGCACGTTGTACATGTTATTGATTGCTGCAGAACTTTGGTCAGGGAGTCGGAGTCATCAGATAGAGTTTAGTTGTTTATTGCACAAGAGTGACCTACACATAGAAATGAGGTAGTTTTCTGAAATAAATAAAACAAATAAATACTCATTTTCTAAATATAATCAACAACTTAACAGATTACAAACTCAATGATAAACAACTTTACATAATGAACTGATATAAATATGACCAAGAAATATATCAGCATGAGTCAGCAATATTAAACTGCGTAGTGTAATAAAGATTACAAAACCCACAAAATATGAATTATATAGGAAAATGAGACTGTATCATTAATACAGGACGTATGGCGACCACATAATTATATTATCTTACTAAGAAATGTTACACTTTGAGCGAATAAGTTTAGTAAACATTAAAGGGACTCTATGTAGGAATGACCCCCAGTGGTCGAAATAAGTAATGCAGTCCAAATTCAAAATATTGTTTGCCCCGCCCCCTCATTCAAAGACGCAGGTTGCCAGCTTGAGAACACGCAACAAGAGGGAGCGCAACTGACAATGAAAGCTGAGGAGACTTACACACTGTAAGCTGATGAGTTGATTTATCTGTTTTATTCTTGAAATGACAACACGTGACGTTATATTCGGAGCATGATTCGGAGCTGTTCACGTCCTCGGACTGGGAATTATGCGTTTCCATGGCACCACTATCAATGCCTAAATGAATCTACAGCGGTCAGGTGGTACAGCGGCCACGTGGTACATGTGGGAGCTTTCAGAAAACTCCCAGCTTACACCGCAAAATACCGGTGGAGGGCAAACAGTGAAAATTAGAATGGAAGAGATGGAGAAAAGTCCTGTTTAATTTAGCTTTATGTTATAGCATGCAATCACGAGAACGCCCCAAACATAGCGGTGTGTTGTTGTTTGGATTGTTTTGCTATTGTGTTATTTCAACCCTTAATTTTTTATTTATTTATTTATTTTTTTGGTTATTTTTCGGGAACGTTCTAAGAACAGTGGGGCGACTAATGAGAACGTTTTAATAGAAGGTCACAATGTTTGCGATTTGAAAGCCAAAACGCATTATAATGATCACATGAGCGTTTAAATATTGCTTACTTTTCACTGCTGGAAATGTTAAACATATTGTCTATTCAGTACACACGTAACTACAACCATGAAGTAGCTAGCCTACCGACTTATTGATTAGCCTACATCTGTTTATCAATTTCTTTAATGAATGACCTTTAGATTTAAATAAAGGTTGTAATGGCTATTTTAAAAACGCTTCACATTTGAGACTTTTAAACTTAAAGCAGCGTTTAATTGTTCAGCAACATAAAAATACTGTTTTTACACGCTGTAAGAACCTCTGCTTTTTCTTAGAGTCATGGGATGTGGCGGCTTCATGTCCGCTCCGGGATGTCTCATTGAAAACGATGAAAATCAGAAGTTGCTTGTGAGGAAAGAGGCGAAAGACATTTTAGATAGGATCAAGGAGCCGGTGGTTGTGGTGTCTGTGGTGGGACTCTACCGTACGGGGAAGTCCTACCTTATTACCCGCCTGACAGTCCGGTGAGAGAAACTGCTGAAATGTCCAGAACATGCTGATATGATAATGAGGGCAGTGCGAATGAGTGTGTATCTGTTAATATTTGAAAACAGTAACTGTAAAAAAAAAAACCATAAAACAATATAATAATAAAACAATATTGGTAGGCTAGTTAAAGCAATATAATAATAAAACAAAAGAAGATTAGTATGGTGATTTTTCACCATCACGTTTAAAGGGTTAGTTCACCCAAAAATGAAAATAATGTAATTTATTACTCACCCTCATGTCATTCTACACCCGTAAGACCTTCATTCATCTTCTGAACACAAATTTAGATATTTTTAATAAAATCTGATAGCTCAGTGAGGCCTCCATTGACAGCAATGTCAATGAAACTCTCAAGGTCCAGAAAGGTACTAAAGAAGTTTTAAACAGTTAATGTGAGTACAGTGGTTCTTAATATTAAAAAGTGACGAAAATACTTTTTGTGCACAAAAAAACAAAATAATGACTTTTCAACAAAATCTAGTCATGGCGATTTCAAAACACTGCTTCAAAGCTTTACAAATCTTTTGTTTCTAATCAGTGGTTTGGATCACGTAAACGAAGCCACGTTTACTGAAATCAGTGAATTCTCTGAAGCACTCTGAAGCAGTGTTTTGAAATCAGCCATCACAAGATTTTTTTTTTTTTTTTTTTTTTTTTGGTCGCACAAAAAGTATTCTCGTCGCTTTAATATTAAGGTAGAACCACTCTAGTCAGATGAACTGTTTTAAATATATTTTAGTACCTTTCTGGATCATGAGAGGTTCAGTGACAGTGGCCTCACTGAGCCATCGGATTTCATCAAAAATATCTTAATTTGTCTTCAGAAGATGAACAAAGGTCTTACAGGTGTAGAACGACATAAGGGTGAGTAATAAATGACATTACTTTCATTTTTGTGTAAACTAACCCTTTAAGTACTACTTCTTTCATCCGTGGAACACGGGGGTTTTATTTATTTATTTATTTTTGTGATATATATGTATTTGTCATCTTTGACATCCTTATATGTCATTGTGATTGTCTCAGGTTTTGCTCTCGGCAGCACTATTGAGTCAAAGACCAAAGGCATCTGGATGTGGTGTGTCCCTCACCCCACTAAAGAAGGACAC
Source organism: Ancherythroculter nigrocauda (assembly GCA_036281575.1). Taxonomy (NCBI): domain Eukaryota; kingdom Metazoa; phylum Chordata; class Actinopteri; order Cypriniformes; family Xenocyprididae; genus Ancherythroculter; species Ancherythroculter nigrocauda. Next base: position 36,545,501 of record VTFQ01000008.1, read on the forward strand.
ACTTTGGTGCTGCTGGACACAGAGGGACTTGGTGACGTGGACAAGGTGAGGAGGACGACCATCCAGCATCCGCAGTGATGTTTCCATAGCAAATACCTCCATTGCAACAACATGTACTATCATTTCAGCACAAGGAATTTTACTAATTACAGTGCTTGCAACACAGCCATATTGTATTAAAACTCTGTTCCTCACATTGTGTGCTGTTGTAATAAAGGCAAATGTATCGCCACTTATTCTGTAGCTGACAGACTGTTGATGTTTTAGGGGGATGAGAAACATGACACGTGGATCTTCTGTCTGGCTGTTCTTCTCAGCAGCACTCTAGTGTACAACAGCTTAGGGGTCATTGACAACATGGCACTGGAAAAGCTGCAGTATCCTTCTCACTTGCACAATAAACAAACAATAAACATGCACATCCACTGTAATAAATAGAAAATAGCATTAGTGTAATTCTTCCTGAGCAGTGCTGAATGTAGCTATGTTACAGAGCTGACGGAGAACATTCGTGTGAAGGCAGAAGTGAGTCGAGACGAGGATGAGTCAGTAGATTTCATGCGCGTTTTCCCATTGTTTGTCTGGGCTGTTCGTGACTTCATTCTGGAACTGAAAATGGGGAATAAATCAATAACATCAGACAAGTATCTGGAGAGTGCATTGACATTCAAACCAGGTGAGAAAAAGAGTTGACATTAAACATAAACAGTGCACACAATATACACACATTACCTACATCCATTACCTTTATGACTGCAAGGCCCTCCTTTGTTCAAAACAATATTCACATGCCCTCCAATCTAAGCTGATATATGCTTCTCATACTTTTGTATACTGTCAGTTTTTAGTGTTTTCTGTCATCTTGGTTGAGACCTTTAGCAGATTCTGAAGAATAGAGCAGAATTAGCTGGTCTAACCAGTGAGGATTAGAAATTGTTGTACAAACCTGATTCCAAAAAAGTTGGGACACTGTACAGATTGTGAATGAAAACAATGCAATGATGTGGAAGTTTCAAATTTCAATATTTTATTCAGAATACAACATAGATGACATATCAAATGTTTAAACTGAGAAAATGTATCATTTTAAGGGAAAAATAAGTTGATTTTAAATTTCATTGCATCAACACATCTCAAAAAAGTTGGGACAAGGCCATGTTTACCACTGTGTGGCATCCCCTCTTCTTTTTATAACAGTCTGCAAATGTCTGGGGACTGAGGAGACAAGTTGCTCAAGTTTAGGAATAGGAATGTTGTCCCATTCTTGTCTAATACAGGCTTCTAGTTGCTCAACTGTATGATACACCAAATGTTTTCTATGGGTGAAAGATCTGGACTGCAGGCTGGTCATTTCAGTCTGGTCATTTTCTGGTCATTCTGCCATTACATTTATGACAAAGAAAATTCAAAAACTGTCAGCAGAGGCCGTACAATTACTGGAACTGGTGTGTACTTTCAAAGAAACCCTTGGAAAAAAAACTGTTGCAGCAGCATTTTTTAAGCAGATAAATAAGTTTGTAGATTAATGAAATGTGAAAGAAAAAACAAATGACTGACGAAACTATAGAGTTGTGTTTCCTGACAGCCCTGGGGAATCTTGCTGAGGTTTACATAGAGGCGATCCGCAGTTGGAAGGTTCCATGTCTGGAGAATGCAGTCGTGTCTTCCGGCTAAGATCCAGAATGTACGTGCAGTGGAACAGGTCCTGGAGTCCTACATGACCGAGATGCTCAGCATGACTAGACTTCCTATGGACCCTGAAGATCTGTCCAACATCCACACTGTCGCAGAGAACAAGGCCACTGAAGTTTTCATCACCATGTCCTTTAATGACAATGACCAGATCTACCAAAAAGAGCTCATGGTACAAAAATTCTAATTAAACTGGACATCTATGCAAAGGCAGAGCACAAATTTAAGTCTTTGGAAATACTCTTTCTCACCTTTTCTATGATTTTTAGGGGAACATTTTTGATGAATATCAACAGATGTGCCAGCAGAATTAGGAACAATCTGTCAGAGAGTGTGAAGTTGTTCTGCTTAATGTGTTTGATAAACTGGAAAAAGGCATTTCTGACGGATCATACCTGAAAACTGGAGGATACCGACAGTACAGAGACATGCTCAGACAGATGGCTGAGGAGTACAGAGAAAGAACACAGTCACAAATTATGGTACAGAACACACATGCATGCTCTGCTTGTGCTTTATTGTTTTAGGTAGCTTGACAGCATGAACAGCACTGATCAGTAACATTTAATACTCATAAATATTCAAAATAAAATGCACTTTTGAAACAAACTGTTTCACAATGATTGGAATAATTTATTCCATTGGGTGAGATAGACAGTGTTCACAGGAACTCTTAGTGATCACTCTTGCAGCACTATTCTATTGTTCAAAAATGTTCAAAAAATGCTACCATAAAAGTGGTCCATACACCTCAAGTGCTATATTACACAAAGACATAAGATAACTTTGCATGAGGAAGAGACCTATTTTTCAGTTATTCAATGAAAATATTACACAAAGGTGTCATATGGCTTTAGAAGAAGAATAATAACTTGGAATATAGCACTCAATATATATATATATATATATATATATATATATATATATATATATATATATTATATATACACTACCGTTCAAAAGTTTGGGGTCAGTAAGATTTTTTAATGTTTTAAAAGAAGTATCTTCTGCTCACCAATCCTGCATTTATTTGATTAAAAATACAAACAAAAACAGTAATATTGTGAATAATAGCATCATGAAATAAAAATGTAAATAACTGTTTTCAACATTGATAATAATAATGAATGTTTCTTGAGCATCAAATCATATTAGATTGATTTCTGAAGGATCATGTGACAATGAAGACTGGAGTAATGATGCTGAAAATTCAGCTTTGATCACAGGAATAAATTACACTTTACTGTATATTGACATAGAAAACAGCTGTTTTAAATTGGAATAATATTTCACAATATTACTGTTTTTGTTTGTATTTTTAATCAAATAAATGCAGGCTTGGTGAGCAGAAGATACTTCTTTTAAAACATTAAAAAATCTTACTGACCCCAAACTTTTGAACAGTAGTATATATATATATATATATATATATATATGACAGGTGAATCTCTTTATCACGGCACCTGTTAGTGGCTGGGATATATTAGGCAGCAAGTGTACATTTTGTCCTCAAAGTTGATAGCTGTTTCTTAATATGCATTCTTATCTTTACTTCTGTTCTTGTGGACTTGTGAAACATCATCAGTCGCTGCCCAAGCACTGTTCCATTTCAAAGTTCACATCTAGCCAAGTACAGTTCAAACCCCGGATGTGTCCTTGATCCGCCTCTTTTATTGAGGAGGTGACTTGTGCGGACTTGAGACTGCCAGATATCCCAGAATGCATCTTGCACTAACAAGCATGCATCAATAGTAAAGGAGAAAACCCACTTAATTTAAACATATTACTGTTATTATGTCATGATATGTAGTTTTAAGAGTTTTTTAAGGTGAGAATGTACTGGTTTAAAGCTAAAATTTGTGGTTTATTGATAAAGATAGCGCCTTTCTGAAAATTTGATCGGACATTAACGGAGTTGTGAGATCCAGGCGATCACCGGCACTTAGCGCTCATGTGCCCAGCCAAGAACAGCTTTACCTCAGCGAGTCTGATGTTTGCCGCTGGCTCTGATGTCTCTGTAGCAGTTAAACATGCATGACACAATTCGTCTTTCGTATATCTAACAGGCCATCTTTGGTCTCATGAATCTATAATTTGTTTGTGGCAAATCATTTTGTCTAAGGGTGATGGAGTATTTTATCCATCCAATGGAAAACAATTGTAGAATTTGTTTGCTTACTATAAAAGCTAGAAGTGTTGTGAAGCCTCTTGGCCTTTGTAACTGTAAGGGTCAAACAAGTTTACTTGAGCATATTTTGTTGGTAATTTTCCACCAGACAACAGGTGGCTGCAAAATGAACAAGACCATCATTAAAGGGTATCACGTGAAGGCCTCTTGCCTCTGGGGAGTGTTGACTGTTTTGATACAATGTTTCATTTGGCCAATGGGAAAAGGGTTGACCATCAAGTTGGCAGAAGGCCCATGAGAAATGAAGTCAAAAGATGTACAGTAGCTGGAACCTGGTCACCCTTACTAAGAAAATTCTCTTACATAAGAAACACCTGCAATTACTATGGCAGAAAGGTCGGGGAGTACATGGGAAGGAGGTGTGGGAGAAGAGCCCCCGTAGATGATATCATGGAAAATAACTGTTAGGGTGAATATTACCAGCCAATGATATTACTTTGGTGTATTTTAAGAGATAAGAAAAAGCCAATGATATTAATTTGGTATGTTTTTAAGAGATAAGAAAAATGTATAAAACTGTGCCCCGGCTAAGGGAGCCTCAGATGCGGAGCTGGCATCTCACTTTGTTGCTTGACAATAAAGTTAAATACTTCTGAGACCTGGAACTTCGACTCTGTGAGTTTTTCTGAGACCTGAAACTTAGAACTTTATATATTTAGGTTCTTTAACTTTACCGTTGTATCCTACTAAAGCTCTGATTTTGTACGCATGACTGAATTGATTGCTTTATTTCTTATTGTATATTCTTATACCTTTTATAATTGTCATGAGCCAGGTTTGAGTGTATCTGTGTTTTCGGGTATTTTTCCTTCTCTACTCATCTTTGATTTGTTCCAGCTGGTCCTCGTTGCCGCTCGCGTTCACGCTCTCGCACTCGCACCTGTTCTGTGTCTCTGTGTTGATTGCGCTGCCTACTTCTCCCTGTTCTTTGTTCGTGTCTGTGTCGGGTAATTGTTTAATGTTGGTGTTACGAGCTATCAGTTGCTCTTTGTAATGCTCTTTGTGTGTGTGTTAGCAGTTTGAGTCTCAGTCCCAGTCCCAGAGCCTTCATCTGTTCCTGCATTCGTGGTCTGTCGTTCAGAAACTCCTGTCTGCAGGCCTGGTTTCGTCCATCTACCAGCCTGGGTCTCCACCATCAGCCATCTAAGACACTCCAGCAGGACCTCTTTGCTACAGTTGATCTGGGACATTTACGGGAAGATTATAAGTTTAATATCTTTAGTTCTCCAGCTGCAGCGTGCTAAAGTTCAACGCCTGGCACACAGCTTCTGTTCTGTTTGATTGTGAGACTCAATAAATACTGTACCATTCTCTTTGCCTCTGGGTCTTCTGCGGTCACCTGACAGAATTACCCAACCAAACATGGACCCGGCAAAGGAGGGACCAATTCGCTCCGCAGTGGAGATGCAGGGTGTTATGCTCGGCAGGCATGAGGAGGAGCTCTCCGTGGCAAGAGATGCGGTGGAGAATCTCGCGGGCCAGGTTACAGATTTGACCCACCGTTTTCATTTCTTCCGCCACGAGCTGTCTGACTCTCCACCTCCTAGCACTACCCCCGAACCGAGAGTTAACAACCCACCACGATATTTCGGTGAGCCCACTGAATGTAAAGACTTCCTGACTCAATGTGAAGTTGTCTTCTCTCTCCAGCCCACCATGTATGCAGATGACCGCGCTAGGATTGATTTTGTGATTTCGTTGTTGGTTGGAAGAGCGCGGGACTTGGGCTATGGCGGTGTGGGAGGCGGAGGCGCAGTGCTGCCAATCTTTTACGTCCTGTAAAGTAGAGATGATAAAGGTGTTTGACCGTTCCGTGAGTGGATGAGAGGCTTTGCGTCTGCTGGCTGTGCTTCGCCAAGGGAGGCGTTCCGTATCTGATTATTCCATCGAGTTTCGCATCCTCTCCGCTACCTGTGAGTGGAACGAACCGGCTTTGACAGCGCGATTCCTGGAGGGATTGTGTCCTGAAATTAAGGATGAGATTTATGCGCGGGAAGTCCCCGCTGCATTCGACCAGCTGGTGGAATTAGCTATTTGACTGGAAAAATGCGCAGACCTACGGTGCCGTCCATGCGGCGCACAGTACCACCCATCACTCAACCTGTACCCGCTACAGTGTCTTTCGAGGCCGCCCAATTTCCCGAGCCTATGCAGACTTCGGGTATTCGCATCTCACCCGCTGATATGTCCAGTAAAAGAAAGCGCTCGCCAGTAGATCGGGGATTACCGTCGAGCGCTGCTACACACTCCCCTATCACCACACTCCCTGTCATACTGCGGTGGGCAGGAGTCGTGTCAAGCCTTCATTGACTCGGGATCTGAAGGAAATTTTGTGAATGAGGATTGGGCTCGGGAGAAGAAGATCCCTATCCACAGGTTGGAAGAGCCTACCTCAGTATTTGCTCTAGACGGCAGTGAGCTGTCTGGTATTCGTTTTGTCACCGCTCTGGTGAGTCTTACCATTTCTGGTAACCATCAAGAGACTATTTCCTATTCTATTTTTCATTCTACTGTCACCCCAGTAGTTTTGGGCCATCCCTGGCTGGTTCAGCATAATCCTTAGATAAACTGGGTCGAGGGGACTATTCAGTCCTGGAATTTGTCTTGTCATAATTTGTGTCTTGTGTCTGCTGTTCCTGTTGCTTCTTCTGTCTCTGTTTTTCAGGAGGAACCTGGTGATTTGTCTGGAGTGCCGGAGGAGTATCACGATTTGCGGGTGGTCTTAAGTCCTTCTTCATCTCTCCCTCCTCACCGCCCTTATGACTGCAGTATTGAACTGCTTCCCAGTTTGTACTCTCTGTCCGCTCCTGAAAGCGAAGTGCTTGAAAAGTATTTGTCCGAGAGTCTAGCCACCGGGACTATCGTTCCTTCCACCTCTCCTGCCGGTGCGGGTTTTTTCTTTGTGAAAAAGAAGGACGGATCCTTACGTCCTTGCATAGATTATCGGGGGCTGAATGACATAATGGTCATGAACCGTTATCCCTTGCCTCTTATGTCATCTGCCTTTGAGATCCTGCAGGGAGCTCAGATTTTCACAAAGTTAGATTTCCGCAACGCTTACCATTTAGTACGCATTAAGGAGGGCGATGAGTGAAAGACGGCATTTAACACACCGCTCGGTCACTTTGAATATTGGGTTCTTCCGTTCGGCCTAGTCAACGCACCGTCCGTCTTTCAGGCGCTGGTGAATGATATTCTAAGTGACATGTTAAATATTTTTGTCTTTGTATACCTAGATGACATTCTTATCTTCTCGCCTTCCCCAGCGGTGCACGTTCAGCATGTTCATCGCGTCTTACAGCGCCTCTTGGAGAACAAGCTTTTTGTTAAGGCTGAGAAATGCGTTTTTCACGCCCAGTCAGTGTCTTTCCTGGGCTCTGTGATCTCTGCTGACGGTATCAGCATGGATCCAGCTAAGATGCGTGTGGTAGTTGAATGGCCTGTCCTGGATTCTCGTACAGCACTCCAGCGTTTCTTGGGGTTTGCTCATTTTTATCGCCACTTTATTTCTAATTTCAGTCATATTGCCACGCCTCTAACCACCCTTACCTCTTCAAAGAAGCGATTTGAATGGACTGAAGCAGCTCAACATGCTTTTGAAAAGCTTAAGGAGCTGTTCACTTCAGCACCTATTGTCATCACGCCCGACCCAGCAAAACAATTCATAGTCCGAGTCGATGCCTCAGATGTAGCAGTGCATGCTGTACTTTCCCAGCGATTCCCTGTTGATGACAAGGCCTTTCGTCTGCTGAACGAAATTACAATATTGGAAATTGCTCCTCGCCATCCATCTGGCCTTAGGCGAGTGGCATCACTGTCTGGAGGGTTCCTCTGTTCCGTTCGTGGTATGGACAGATCATAGGAACCTTGAATACATTCGAATGGCCAAATGCTTCAATGCACGCCAGGCTCGTTGATTTTACAATTTCCTACCAACCAGGTTCTAAAAATACCAAGCCTGACGCGCTCTCTCGTTAATTTGGTTCCGTGGGTAACGCCGCCTACACAGAATCTTACCGGAGGGTGGCGGGCGTTTCTTGGGTTATCACCATTTCAATCTTCACTGAGTTATCAGCCTCCCCTGTTTTCTTTCCCAGGAGACTGAGACCTCGGTTCCTTCGGTCCAGGCGTTTATTCGTCATTGCCAACGCACCTGGAAGGCTGTTAGGTCTGCTTTGTGACGTAATAGAGAGCGTACTCATCATGCTGCTAATCGCCATCGTATCAAGGTACCTAGGTACAAGCCAACGAATCTCTCAGTGCAGCAGAACATGACACAGAGGGTACAATTCCAATAATCTGTACACTTTTCTATCATTCAGGCTCTCAATGATACACAAGATAAAGTATAATGGCTCAACATAATTATAATAAGCTGTTATGGCCAGTGTTATGGGTTAACTCATTACAAGTAACTTGAGTTATGTACTAATCAGATTACTTTTTTCAAGTAACTATTAAAGTAATGCTTTACTTATAAATTTACATCAAAATATCTGTTATTTTTTCAATTAAGAAATACAAGTTACTTTGTTTTCCCATGTATTGACTGACACCTCTCCTGTCCCCATGTAGAGAGAGATCATAAGTGCAGAGGTGTTGAGTGCACTATGTGAACATGATGTTTATTGTAGTTCTAGACTAAATGTAAGCATTTACTTATCTCACTTCCACAAAAACAGATTCAGTATTTCTCAAAATTATTAAAAACGGTGAAATGCAATCTCAGAATACTGCACAAACCGGCAATAATTAAATATATTAAAGGTCCCCTATTATGCCAATTTTTTTATGATGTAATATAATTGCTCGTTTCCACTGAGTGGTACGGTTCGGTTCGGTACAGTAGGGTACATAATTTTTGCCGTTTCCATGGTCAAAAGTTGTGAATGGTACCCTAATTCCGAACTGTACCGTGCCACTTTTTTGGGACCCTTTCGTTGGGGTACCAAGCACAACAGTACCGTACCAAAAGGGTGGAGCTACACTCAGAACGTTCAATAAACTGCAGAACGTTGATTGGTTGACAGAGAATCTTGCGCATGCTACAAGGGGAATGGCAACACAAGAGGCGCCACACAAATGTGGTTCAGATTATCTTCACTAGGCTATATAACAAAACAAAATATAAAACACAACCCTGCCTCTTTTTGTTTTTATTTAAAAAATATGAAAGCCATTAATTGATGATTCAGGCAATATGTGCATATGTACTCTGATTATCTTCACTGTATGTAGCCTACATGTACAATAAAACAAAACAACTCTCTCTTTTTGTTAAAAGTCAGTTTTAATTATCAATAATAACCATTATATAAGTATAAAGTATGAGAAGCTATACAATAAGAAATAAAGCAAAACAATTCAGTCAAACATACAGCGCACTAAATAAGTATATAAATATAAATATATAAAGTTATGAAACTTCACTTTGCCCTCAGCCAAACAATTTGCCCGGGAACAAATTATAAATTCATGAGACCAAAGATTGCCTGTTAAACACAAGATGAATGATATCTCGTTTTTAACCACTACAGAGACATCTGTGCCAGCGGCGAATAGGACTAGGCAAGGTAGAGCTGCTCTCAGCTGGGTACATTAGCACTGAGTGCCCGGTGATCGCCTGGAACTCTGACAATGTCAGATTTTCAAATAGGCACTATCTTTATAAATAAACCAGATTTGAGCTTTAAACAACTACATTCTCACCTGAAAAAACTTTTAAAACTTAAATTTCATGACACAATAAAATAGTTTTTAAATTACGCAGATTTTCTCCTCCGCTTCTCCGCTATTGACGCTTGCTGGTAGGTGCTGCTGCATAGACGTCTGAACTTTGTGTACTTGGTATTCTGAAAAGCAAGAACAAGATCTGCTGTATGTCCTCCATTGTTGTTTACTGTGTCGTTTTCTTCTTCGCGCGAGAATGTTGGTGGTGGAAACGCAAGCCTGATCAAGGTGTACCATTCCGAACCGAACCATACTGCTCAGTGGAAACGAGGCATAAGTCTCAGATGTCCCCAGAATGTGTCTGTGAAGATTCAGCTTAAAATACCACACATATCATTTATAAATCCATGTTGTAAATACCCATTTCTGACTACAGTCAAAAACGGGCTGTTTTCATGCATGTGCCTTTAAATGCAAATGAGCTGCTGCGTGCCGACCCCTCTCCATGATCACAGTTTCTGCCTCAATCTGATTCTCTGCCAAATATTAAAGTCCATATGAACCGGAAGTTGCAAACGTCTTTTCTCCAGTGTTGTGAACTTGTGACGTATTTCCAAGTGAAACGGAATATTGAATAGAGGGTATGCATCAATGTCACTTTCCCACCAAAACACGCTCCCTCCGCAGGACTGAGTGGCAAAAGAACCTTTTGCATTACTAGATTTAGGGGAAACTGCGAAAACACGAGTAAAACAAACGATTATTCTTTGGTTGGGCTTGAAATTGTTTCTTACAACTTGCCAAATAAACCTAATCCATGGATATTGACATGCAGCCAGGAATCGTGTTTCCTGACATTTATATGTGCCTGATTTCGCCGCCGGGGAAATGCATAAAGCAAATCTGCCTGTGAATATTTAATATAACTACAATATTAGGTTTAAATCAGAGTAATCACTTATATCAATGTTATATATACACTGCATTCCAAATTATTATGCAAGTGACATATCAGTTAGATTTCAGTAGAATAAACATTCAGATTTTAGTTTTTCTAAGAAAATGTTTGTTTGTTTATTTATCCATGTCTTTTTAGATAACTAGTATCAATCTCAGACAAAATAATTTGCCAGGTCTATGAAAACCCTACTTAAGCCCCGTTTCCACCGCAGGAACTTTACATAATCTAACTGATATGTCAATTGCATAATAATTTGGAACGCAGTGTATATCGTCATATTGTCCAGCCCAAAAACTTACACCCAACTATGCAGAATATAAGATAGTAAATATTTAATTGATGAGTTGTTATATAACACATTATATAACGATACAATATATACGGTATATGATTTTACCCTAAAATCCAACATTTTGACACAAAATTATAAACTGCAAGTGTTTTTTTCTGTAGCTTTCGGCAGTCTTTAAATATATACCTCAGATTTTGTGTCAAAGCTATTTGTACAGTCAATCACAAAGCTCATTCCCATTTTGCATGTGTTTTGTGTGTTTTTCGCTGCATTCACGCTAAAAACCAATGCTGCCACTCTGTCTTTGTGCCACTCAGTGGGAGTGACCGCAGTCGTAATGGTCAACAGTGACATCACGTGCATACCCTCTATAGAGGACAGAGTTTTACTTTAGCGCTCCTCCTCTCCATCTCTCGCTCATAGCAGACTAACGGTTGGAGAGGAGTGGTTTAGGCCTTTTCAACCCAAGCCATCAAACTGACATCATCAGAGAAGGAAAGCTATTCCAGACCGGAAGTAACTTTTCAGATTTTGATTAAAGATTACCGCGACAAACAATTTTTTTCAGTGTATTAAAGGTGCTCTAAGCGATCCTGGGAAGAGTAACTTCCTGTTGACGTTCGAAGTGTTGTCAAACAAAACAGAGGCTAGTTAGACCGTTCCTCCTCCTCCTCCTCCCCCTCCCCTCCCCTCCGTGCTTCCTGAAACAGTCATGAGCGTGCATTTAAAATCATTCTTGTCGGTTAATGGCTGGAGAATGTTTATGATGTTTTGTGGTCCAGGCTGCACCAGTTTGTTTTTATTGCCGTTTTCGGAGCTTGTGGCAACTACAGAGACCGCGTTTTTTTACAGTGTGTCCAGGGGACAGGCAGCTAGCGGATAGTGAGGAGATGTTTGCTGTATGTGACAAAAAATGTTTTGGCCTAAAAACGCGTGACATCGCTTAGAGCACGTTTAACTTGCACGGATTAATTGTTCACCACAAGACTAGTGATATGTGCTAACAAAGTAAATACAGTCAATTTTGATTTCATGCCGACTTTAACAATCTTCTATCTTCTATCTATATCGCAGTGTTAATTTCGTTGACGAATAATTTTCGTCATAATTTTCGTCAACGACATTTTTTCACGGACGAAAACGAGACGATGACTAAATAAAAATGGGTTTTGAATGACTAAAACTATGACTAAAATCTACTCTAATTTTCGTCAACGAATAAAAACGAGACGAAAATGAAAGAGAGGGACGATTTGGGAAGATATCCAGTCAGAACTGCTGTCCTGTGTGGAAGATGCGCACATTTGAACTGTAATGTGCTGATCTAACCGCGGGAAACGCGGCGCTGTTGCGCGCTCTACAGGCTCGTGCCGCAGCACATGTGACTGCTGCGCAATTAATGAATAGCGCACATTTATGCCAAGCAATTGCTTATAAGCTAATGTTGATGAATTATGACAATGTTTACTACACGATGTTTATATGGTAGCATGTTTTAAACGGTTGTAAGAATGCATATTTTATCTCCCTCATGAGCAGCCTGCTACAGTGCAGACTGCAGACATTTCAGAATAAGAGTCACGGTGTATTTCGGGATGGTTTATAATTATTATTTTTTTCCTGGTCATTATTGTTATTTTGTTTAAACAATAAACTGTATTTAATTTAATTTCTGTTTAATTCATAGTAAACTACTGTATCTTCTGTCACAGGAAGGAAAGACTAAGAACATTATTTGACACATTATTCAATATATTTTACAAGTATAAGGGTTATTATTGTTAACTAAACCTAAAACCAAAGAAATCTTCATTACTTGAAATAAACATTAACTGAAATAAAAGATAAATATATAAAAATGTAAACTTATAAAAATGTAAACTTAATCGTTTCTAAGCTTTATCTTAACCTGAGGTATTAAAATAAACAAAAAATAAAAAGTTATAGACATTTAAAAGCAAAAACTAAAAGACATAAACACAAAAAATTACTAAAACTTTTAACTAAAATTACAATGAAAGCAGGAAAAACTAAAAATCAAATCTAATAAATTTTTTTTAAATGTAATCTATAATAGTAGCCTATCTCAATGATAAGTGTGTCAATCCCTGAAAAGTACTGAATTTTGCTCTTTCACGTGTTTTTGCACTTGAACGGTCAAAAACCGTCCGCTTTGGTGAGCAAAGTACAGTTGGGTGAACATAAACAGTTTGGGGAATATCAGATGTGCCTATATCAGTGTATTGGATCTGTGGAAGCATTTTTATTGGAAATGCTTAATGCTTACAATTTAACTAAATTAGATTTTAGTCAACTAATTCTACTGTAGATTTAGTCGACTAAAATCTTATGATATTTAGTCGACTAAAACTAGACTAAAACTAAAACAATTTCTGATGACTAAAATATGACTAAAACTAAATGGCATTTTAGTCAAAAGACTATGACTAAAACTAAATCAAAATTTGCTGTAAAAATTAACACTGCTATATCGCGAACACTCTCACGGATAGCGTAGTTTTCCTTTCATTATTTCTACAACGTTTAAAGCTATATCAGTTTAAACTTCTAATGGATCATTTTCTGAGCACACTTACCTGAAGCACACACACACAAACAGCTGGCAGACGTCAAGTCTCATGAGTCACTTCTCTTCCACATTTTTTTTTTTTTTTTTTAAACTGTCAAATACACACACAGTTCACATAAACACAGTCAGTTATGTCTGTGAATGTAATGAGCAGGCAACATTACAGAAATCATATATTAGATCTGTGGCGCATTCCCTTCAAAAATAAAACTAATCTGCTGCATTCAGTGGCTCAGATGTCAATAAATGAAGACTGTTATGTTCACTCTTACATCCAACAACAAAACATCTCAATTACTTACCAGACATTGTCACTACAGCTGCTCGACCGCGGAGAAAATGGCGGACAGAGTTCAGCTAGCAGAGGGCGGAAACTATGGTAATACAGGACTGTCAATCAGCGGCCATGGGCGGGGCATGAGTAATGTGACATCACACAAATTTGATTTGAGTAATTTCCAGGTCTGGAAAAGTATGGAAAAAAGAAATCAGAGTATGGAAAAATATTTGTGTTTCCAGACTATTGTCTCTATTCAGTTTTCTAATTTATTATACCTGCAAAATAGTCACTTTACAGCAAAAGTAGCTCTTTTGAATCAAAATACATAATTTATGTGAATCGTGTAGATCCAAAGAGGTTTTTTTCAGGGCGAGTGCGTGTCGCAGGATTCTCACAAGAATCGAAAATGGGCTACTTTCCCATAGACTGGAGTGAGTCGTGATCTTTCTTGGTGCTCTGTGGCATGACAGATCGCTGTAGCGCTCGTGAACCAACCATCTCTTCCACTTTACTAGTTACAGCACAAAATAAACATAATTAAACATCCGATGGTATGTTGAAAGATAAAGTACAACTTACGGAAATCTTTATCACATGCAATCGATCAATCATTGTTTCAACAGCAGAAAGGCATCAATAAAACAGCACGTAAAAATGTCACATTTAGCCTACCTCAGAAAAGCTGTTCAATGTCCAAAAACTCATTATTCAGCTACAAAAATGAACTTTGAGAGGAGCATTTTGGTAAATATATGCACTATAGGCTATTGCATATTCATTGTATTTGTACTTAACATGTGCTTCGATATTAAATGTATAAATCTGTTTCATGACAGCCACCATTTAAATGTTTAGGCCTAAATAAAATAAAAAAAAGAGTAGAAAAATAATTGTCATTAAAAATTTATATAAACTTCCTTATGTGTAATTTAGCCTATATGAAAGTAGCTTGCAAATCAATTTTAACCTAATATTATAATGATGTACCAGCTGTGGTTCCTTGTATAATTTACAGCATTAGTTTTTTCTTTGAGGAAATTTGCCATGTACTTGACCTGATAGGCCCCAAATGAATCAATATTGAATCGAAGGTAATCAAATCAAATCGCAAGCTTCTGAATCAAAATCGCATTCAATTGTGAAATTTGTGTCAATGCTCAGCCCTACTGTCAATAATTTATTATTATTTTGGTCCCACTTTATATTAAGTGGCCTTAACTACTATGTACTTACAACAAAAAATAAGTACAATGTACTTATTAGGTTCATATTGAATTGCAAAACACATTTTCAGCTATTGAGGTGGGGTACGGGTAAGGTTAGAGAAAGCTTTGGTGGTATGGGTAGGTTTAAGTGTAGGGCTAAGGGTGAAGGGATGGGTCAACAGTGTAATTATAAATGTAATTACAGAAATTAATTACAGATGTAATTACATGCAGGTGTTTTTAAACTATAAGTACAATGTAAAAACATGTATGTACATAATAAGTGCAGTGTATTAAATGATTAATTTAAATGTAAGTACATAGTAGTTAAGGCCACTTAATATAAAGTGGGACCATTATTTTTATTTTTTTTTACTTGAAGCAAATGTTGGTTTTCCCATTTATGTTGTTGTCAGAGTGCACCGGAATGCTTCATTTACATGTTAAAATCACAAAAATCTTCTCCTGGGGGACGATGCCCCCAGACCCCCCTACATATCACCTTTTACACCTCTTTTTACTTTGCAGATGTTTATAAACTTATGAATTTCTAAAATATTACGGAAACTGATGCTGCGCTTGTGTAGGTTACTCGTACTCGTAGGCTACTCTATACAAATGTTTTGATACCAACAAATACTGACAACAGAACAAAATGGATAAATCAGAGAAGGATGTCTATGAAGTAAATGTGTTGAATTATTAGAATGTTAAACAAATTAAATATTTACGCCTATGTAGTGAGTGGTATGGTCAGAAAGGGAAACAAACTAAGTCACTACGCCACCCTTTTTAACAGGGAATATATTAGTACCTGTAGATTAATCCCCAACAGAAGTCACACAGGAACGTAGTTTTAAGAAGAGAAGGGCCTAGACGTGAATACTAAATACAAAACTTTATTTTAACAATCAAACACTGATTTAAAAATCGCTAAAAGACTGTAAGACAGCTACTACAAACATGAAACAGAGAAAACAGAAAAGCAGACCGAGGCTTACCAATGGCAGAAAATCGTTTGGAAGGAGGTCTGGAAAAGTATGAAATTTTGAAATGTAAAATGTGTAGGAACCCTGCTTGTCTAATGAGACTGCTTTGGTTTAATGGGGATCTTTAAAAAAGTAGCGGGTGGATTTTTATCATTGTGGGGTGGTTGTGTTCACACATTACCAACACACATGTATATCCAAATACCTTATTATTAATAATATTAATATTAATAAATAATAGAAATTTTAATAAATATCCTGATGCATTCGAGCTTTATGATGGCAGTGAACAGGGTTCACGAGTATGAGCTGAAGAGAGTGCTTCCATCATAAATATGTTCTCCACAAGGCCCTGGGGGGTTAATAAAGTCCTTCTGAAGCGAATCGATACATTTGTGTAAACAAAAATTTCCATATTTAACAAATAAAATATCTAGCCTCCACCAGACTAAAGCTTGGATGCGTCAGGATATTTATTAATATTTCTCAGATTATGTTCATTAGAAAGAATAAAGTCATATACACCTAGGATGGCTTGAGGGTGAGTAAAGCTTGGGCTAATTTTCATTTGAAGGTGAACTAATCCTTTAATCTCACTTTATTACCAATGTCTTTGTTGCTGACCTTCGATGATTTAATTCAACCATACTATTAAGCAAAAAATGACTTTAGATAAACATCACATTTGTGATCAGCCTGAAGCTTATTAATTTCACTTTTGGTGAAACATTTCACCAAAAAAAAACAAACAAAAAAAAAAACAAGCAAGCCCAGCCCAGGTGAGAAAAAGTAACGCAAAAGTAATGTAGCTCATTTTTTAAGGGAGTGTAACAATATTGCAATGCATTACTTTTAAAAGTCACTTTCCCCAACACTGGTTATGGCAGCTGATTATCCACGTCTTGAGGTACATTTACATTACAGTGATGTATTAAAAACAGAAAAGTTTTTCTTTTGTGTTTTGTTGTGTACAGACAACAACATTATCAAAACGATCCCCGTTCACACGGATCCATGAAAACTACTAAAAATGCTGTATTATGAATGTCAGGCTAGTATCTGGCAATGTCACTAAAGAAACACTACGTACCTACAGACTAAACACTTAATATGCATCAGCATGACGTCACCGTTTTCACAAATTTGCATTTGAAATTTTCACAGAGATGATAATGGTATTGTTTACTTGAAACCTGTTTTCATAAGTTTGTATTTTTTGGGGCTCCCAAAACTCCGTTCTTGTATAAATTAATGGGCAAAACAAAAAAGTTTTTTGTTGTGTAAACCCCATAAATGCATACAATACACACTTGCATACATCAGGCTGGCTTTGTATGTGGGGATAATTAGTGCAGCTGTTATTCCAGAAAGAGTTTATTAAACTATCTCTCTTTCTCTAAACAGTGCAAAGATTAAGGAATGAGATCTTAGAGCAGAGAGGCCTAGAGGAACACAACCGGTTACAGGAGCAGGCATTTCAAGACATGCAGAGATCCCATAAGGAGCATGTCGATCAGATCATTCGTCAGATGGAGAGAGAGCAAGAGAGAATGAGGAGAGACAATGAACGAGTCCTGGAAGCCAAACTGAGGGTAAAAACGGTACACTTTCTTTCAAAAAAATGTTCTTTGTTGTGCTCCAGAGAATTTAATAGAAACTTCAAAAGTCAAGGATAGCAATTTTTTAATTTGTGACTGTTCATGTTGTATTGCAGGAGAAGGAAGTAGTGAGGAATAGAAGTACTAAAGATTCTACACTCAAAAGACAACAAAAGTAACAGCCAAGTGTGATTGAGGTAGTGATATAGCTTCTTGACGGGACGCCGTCACCAGGGATGGGCAGTATTTATGATACATGTATTTCAAATACGTATTTCGAATACAAAATAGTATTTTGTAATTTGTATTTGATAGGGTTGATGAAAATGGCTTTGTATTTTGTATCAAAATAATTTAGTGTTTTGTATTTTTAAAATACTGTAAAATACTTTAAGAAGTCTACCTGATGACATCATAAAATTGCAGCCTCTGATTGGTGCCTACTCTGTAGTTTGCAGAGACTTGTTGAGATCAGAACAGAAAATTGATCCGTATGGAAGAAGGTGGTGAAAGTAAGAAACATGCAGGCTGTCAGCTTTCCATCAATCTTTTGCATAAATTGCTAAGATTTTTAACAGTTCATGTTAAGTTTTAGTGTTCGTTTTGGTAGCCTAGGCTAAATAGTCTACCAATTTACATAATGTTCTTGAAAACTATTACCAAACACCTTCGTTACCAAACACCAAGTGACTAAATTAGGATACAATTATGTGTCATTCGCAAACATTAAACTGTTGATTACTTTAAAACTAACCTTCATCTAGGAGATCACGATCTCGACAGCAGCTTTGAACTTTTATTATGTCGCAGTCACCGCTTCCGCTTCTTCTGCTCAAGTGTATGTGGGGTAAAGCAGCGCTGTCTTATCATATTAGATACATTTGTGTGTTTAAAGTTGTTATAATGCTACTCTTTTGTGAAGAAATGTCATGCTCCTTTGTAAAAGTATTTTTTAGTATTTTTAAAATACAAAAATACAGTAGTTTATTTTGATACATGGTGTGGCTGCTGTATTTTGTAGTTTATTTTGATACACTTAAAATTAAGGTATTTGGTATTTTATTTTAAAATACATTTTGATGTATTTTTGCCCAACCCTGGCCGTCACCATACTTCAGGGAAGTATTGGATTGTATTGTAAGTATTCAGGAATTCAGGGAATTACCTCGAGATACTGTACTATTATATTAACAACTAGGAGTTGTTTAAATTGTCAGTAGTGAAGTCAGATTTGTATTGAGAATTTCCACGACACTATATTAGCATCCACACCAATGTATGATAAGGTTCTGCTTATAAGTATGCGTTGCCGGATCAAGCTCTTTAAAGTCAGGTGGATTCTGATTGGCTGTCATTGTTTTGTTTTTTTTGTTTGTTTTTTGTTATTAACAGCTAAAAAATGTTCTGAAAGCGATTCTAACATTATTATTCCTCTGTGCCATTAACATTATATTTGTGGTGTGAACTCTTTTCTTTTAAATTTACAACAATTTTAAAACTTTAGCACTATAGTTATCTTGGTGTGGACAGGCCTTAATCCTCAAGTAATCAGAAATACAGTGCTTTCAATAAGTGCTACTCTGGTGAATCTTGGTGACATTTTTTTAAAAGCTGTCATTTATAAACTACTGCTAAAAGGAATTTTTGGTTTGAAACTGCAAAAAAAAAGGAAAAAAAAAAAGAAGCACAGATCACCTAAATGGCCTGGAAAGATTAAAGGATTAGTCCACTTTCAAATAAAATCTTTCTGATAATTTACTCACCCCCATGTCATCCAAGATGTTCATGTCTTTCTTTCTTCAGTCAAAAAGACATTAAGGTTTTTGATGAAAACATCCCAGGATTTTTGTCCATATAGTGGACTTCAACAGTTACAGAGATGAAGATCCAAATTGCACTTTCAGTGCAGCTTCAAAGGGTCTTATCTAGCAAAACGATTGGTCATTTTCTTAAAAAAAATAAATTATACACTTTTTAACCACAAATGCTTGTCTTGCACTAGTTCTCTTCTTCTTCTTGTACAATTCCAGCAGTGTAGATGCTGCTAAGTGTATTACTGCCCTCCACAGGTCAAAGTTTGAACTAAATCTTATACTTGCCACTAGCATATAGTATAAGAATTTAGTTTGACCTTTAATTGACTTTGACCTGTGGAGGGAAGTAATACACTTAGCAGTGTCTATACTTCCGGATTTGTACAAGAAGAAGAGAGCTAGCGCAAGATGAGCATTTGTGGTTAAAAAGTATATAAATTTTATTTTAAAAAAAAAATTAAAAATGACCAATTGTTTCGCTAGATAAGACACTTATTCCTCATCTGGGATCGTGTAGAGCCCTGAAGCTGCACTGAATCTGCAGTTTGGACCTTCAACTCGGTGGTAACTGTTGAAGTCCACTACAAGGACAAAAATCAAAAACCTTAATTTCTTTTCGACTGAAGAAAGACATGTAATGGGGGTGAGTAAATTATCGGGAAATTTTCATTTGAAATTGAACTAATCCTTTAAAGGGACTGTTTACACAACACTATTTTCAACTAAAAATTGAAAACTTTATGCGTTTTGGCCGTTCATGAACACAACATCGCTGCTTTGACATTATGCGCTTGCATATTACACATTAAGTCTGTAGACACGTAGTGTTTCTTTAAAAAGTGTCATTGCAAACTATTGGCCTGGCATGCATACTACAGTGATTTTAGTCGTTTGTCATCTATATGCAAAACTTTTCAAAAAAGGAAAGGGAGAAACTTTTCAGTTTTTAGTACATCGCTGTTGTGTAAACATACCTTAAAAATTGACTTTATTTGTTAGAAAAAAAAATAACCTCTTCGCTTGATATCATGATTCCACCAATCAGTTTACAGGATAGATTCTGTAATTCACTCAAGCAGTTGATCTCATAGAGATTCTGCTGATCAGTCTTTATTTGCTCAAGAGATCTGAACATTACATAATATATATACTGCTTTACAATAATGCGCACACACTCTGAGTGTATGTTAATGTAAAGCAGTCATGTATGTTATAGCCCTTCCTACATCCGTCTTAGTGTTCAGAGCCAGACATCAGCCTCATGAGCGTGTCTGACGACTCCGCTCGAATCCAGGGCTCTGTAGCTGCTGTATCAATGGAGCTGGGCCTGCCAGGAGACGGCAGGGTAAAACGCTCATCACGACGACCATCTTCCTCTTCATCATCAGAGCAGCCTCCTAAACACATCATTGAAATAAGTTCTGCATCTTAAACGAATTACAGAACATACACAGAGACAAACACAAACCTGCTGTGGTGTTGTGATGACCAAAGGATTGTGGTCTCTTCATCCTGAGAGTGTTTGTGTCTCTGAGTTTCCTCATGCTGAAGGACTGCTGGTGCACCGGCTGCTTTTCTGCAGCCTAAACACACACATATATACTTTCTTTGAATATTTTACACATTTCAGAATTATACTGAAGTCATCATATGCAAAACAAAAGAATTTGAATTATGCAGTGACAAAATTTAAACTTACATAAAGTTACTTCAACGCCATAACACATTGCCAAGATTAGGCTCCTGTCATTGGCTGCAGCCAAAATTGCATAATCTTCTGAGTAGGTACTTATTTTGAATAAGTAATTACTTCACAACCACTTAAAATGTATGTTCTATATAGTACAAATGTAATCTGGTCATACTACATTTGTCATGTTGTCAGTACTGTGAATTTGGACATAATTCTTTTGTCACATACTGTTTCTCACCTAGTAGGAAAGTATGCGATTTTGGATGCAGCCAGCCCCTCATCTGACTTCATGAGGTGCATTCTGGGATGCTATCAGTATTAAAACAGTACTCAAACAAATTTATTTAAAAACAATGAAACTAAGCAAATATAAATTGTGAACAATATTTTTTTGTGTATCATTTCCAACCAAGCTGTAATTTTGAATTTTATTTAAAAATACTTCAAACTAAAATAAATTATTCAAAAGTATTTATTTGTATTTGGGGTACATAAAATGCTAGCTATAAAACAGCAAAGGAGTCTGACACTTTAAAGGTGCCCTAGAACCAGTTTTTACAAGATGTAATATAAGTCTAAGGTGTCCCCTGAATGTGTCTGTGAAGTTTCAGCCCCATAGATTTTTTTTAATGAATTTTTTTAACTGCCTATTTTGGGGCATCATTAACTATGCACCGATTCAGCGCACGGCCCCCTTTAAATCTTTGATCCCGACTGTTACGTAACAGTCGGTGTTATGTTGAGATTCGCCTGTTTTTCGGAGGTCTTTTAAACAAATGAGATTTACATAAGATGGAAGCAATGGTGTTTGAAACTCAATGTATGTCTTTTCCATGTACTGAACTCTTGTTATTCAACTATGCCAAGGTAAATTCAATTTTGATTCTAGGGCACCTTTAAGTGATCACAGTGTTATTTTCAGCAGTGTCATTTCAACCACAGAATCTATTCTCAGAAAATATAATGCAAGACACAGTGGATGTTGGTTGAGAAAAATTATCTGGAATAATGAATCAACTGACACGTGAAGAAAAAACAGCTGACAATAAAAATGGCATGCAATTTTGTCAGTATAAATTGTACCGTCTATATGAGTTTGAAGTCATGTACAGACATATGTTTAGCTGTTTCAATGTGAATTACCGAAAGGTTTGCTAGTCTGCGTCGCTCTCGTGCAGATGGCTTAGCCGATTTCCTCTCGACATCTGGAGGAAGTGGGAATGCAACCCCATTCTGATCTAAAAATAAATAATAAGACAACTGTACACCAGTAGAAAGTGATCAACAGTGTATATGAGAAAGTGGTATTTAACTCTTTAAAAAAAAAACACACCATCTTGTTAGATGTTTTAAAAGTGTGTTCATATTTTTCTTTAAAATAAATATCACTTGGTTTGATATTTTGTTGTACTGTATAATGCAAAAACATGCATACATTTTTAAATGTGCCTCAAGTATCAAAATAAATTTTGGGACCACTAAAAAATAACTTTTATGTTTATACTCATCAAACAATTAAAAAAATGTGTGTAATCCCACCAATAAATTCACTCTCTGACAGAAGCACAGATCCTCGTCCCCCCTCAACATCTCGGTTCCTCTGTGAGATAGAAAAACAGAACTGCCATGTTACACATCATTCAGACTTAACTCATGATTTAAAGGGCATCACAAGTACTGCTTGGGCTGCTTCTGGTACTCCAGAATACAACGGAAATAACAAGCACAGGAAGCAGCAAACACGTCTTACATTTGTAGCAAGAGAGGTAGACTTACAGACTGCCGTGTTCTAGGAAGAGGCATAAAGGCATCTGAGAAATATTTTTTAAAAAAAAGTGTGTCAAAATTTACATAAGACCAAACATTATAGTGAGCTCTCATTTGAACACTCGCAAACTAATATTCATTTCAGTAATTACAACCTCATAGCTCAGATTTATATTAGTATAACAGCCAATTCTTACCCCTGTACATGATGTCATCAGTTTTCTTTGAGCTGATTGGCTCAGTGCCACGGGAAGAGGGGCCTCGAACAGGCATACGCAAACGAGCCATGTCAAACACATCCACCCTGGGCCTATAAACAAACACACGCACACAATGCTATACTGTGAAAATAGTCAAAGTTATTCACAATGCTGCTTATATAAAACAGCAAGTGCTGATAAAAAATATTATATACAATTTATTAAAGTGTTAAATTCATTAAAAGTAAACCTTTCTAGAGGATATAAAAAATATGTTTCTAAGTGTTGCACAGTGGCAATGTAGTGAAGAGTTTTACTAGGCTGTAATGTCATATTGTATTACTGTAGCCATACTAACCAATCAGCATCCAGGACCAGAACTATTCTTTAAAGTTAAATCATTTTTGTGAATATGATACTTTTGGATACTTTAATGAAAACCTTTGGCTAAGACCAGAATACATGAACCACAAGTCTCAAAAACATGCAGCCTACTTCTTTCAGCGAAGCTGCCATTTTAATTATTTGTATTTATGTGTTTATCTTTTAGATCAGTTCTGTACTCATGAAATCCTAGAATTCATTGGGCGTATTTCTGTCATGTAAAAAAAATAAAAATTATGCAACACATTTTATACACCATACTTCCTAAGTATCATTTCCTTCCAGACAGCCATATTATAAACCATTAGTTTGAGAGATCACAGACGATTACGGATTCTCATTAACTACCGGAAAAAATAGCTAATTTAGTAGAACCAGTCAAAACCAGCCAAGACTGGAAAAGACTGATGCTTATGCCTCTGACACAGTACAACTGTAGTGACCTGCTGTATTCATGTACAGTAGGTCGATGATAAGGTCACGTGTGGCAAATGATTAAAACATTCATTTAGTGTCAGACTTAAATATTAAACATTATTACACAACACACTGTATGTATCACCTCTCAGTGAAGGGGGAGGGGAGAGGCTCCCACTCTGTGTGCAAGAGCTGCTCCTCCAGACGCCGTTGTTCACTGCGTAGACGTCTTCTTAACACACTCAGCTCATTAAAAACCTCACTTCTGTCCTCTGAAGAGAAGACCAACAAATACAGTAAACCCTCAAAAATGGACTTAAAGATGGCATTAGCTAATTTATAAGCAGACCAAACAAATATTCTAAAAGGTTCATAACCAGATCAAAGTAACAATCTAAAAATGAAATGGATTTAACTTACTCTATAAACTAAATTTTATACCTAAAATCATCTGCACTGTAGGGATTTTCCATAATTAATAATGGCTTTACAACAGACTAAATAACTTTTTAATTCAAATCTAAAATTTACATATGATTTCTGTAAGGGTCAGGTTTAGGGTTAGGGTATAGCTAATGTTATTAGCTTAATATAAAAAAACAATAAAAGTCAATAGGATTTTCTCATCATGATATTACTCTCTGTTCTCTGAAGGTTTCTGTGTTCTGGAGATGGAGACTCTCGAAATGGAGAGAAATCCTGAAGAATATACAGAAATAAGTGGGTGAGAAGTGAACATGAGTTTTTGCAATATTTGTTTGTTCAAGAAAATGTTTAATGGAGTGTTTGTTACTATAGCGTTTGAAGGGTTGCGGTGTTTATTCTGTAAGGTAGGGATGGGAGGGGATGGTGCACGTTGAACCTAAAAAAAAAAAAAAAAAAAAAAAAGGGCAACTCTTAGAGTGTTTGGCATGGTAATGTACAATATATGACAATGTTTGTATGTTTCTTTTTGGTGAATAGATCTGCTACAATGCTGCTGCAGAGCAAGTACGGGACTTGCTACTGCCAATACATACACAACATGCTGCTGTGAGCAAATAAGACATGCTGCTGCTGTACAATACAGCAAACAGTAGCAGATTTATACAGGTGGAACTGGGGAAGGTGGAGGGATTCTGAAAATGCATTGCAACTGCCACAGAAAATGCAGACCAAGTATTTGAGGGTTGAGCAATAAGCTCATTGGCTACTGATACAGCAGGAACCATACAGTCATAGAGAATGATGTGATTGCAGCATGCTGAGTTAAGCCTGTGCCATCTAGAGTTTCATGACAGAACTTTGTATCTATGCTTAAACACACATATACAGCTGCAAACTGCAGTAAATTCACATCCACACTCAGAGAAAACCACACACCTGTTGCAGCCGTATTTGTCTCTCTCGCTCTTCTTGTTTTTGGAGAGCTGCTCTCTCTTTTTCTTTTTCTTCTTTTTTCTTTTTCTCTGCATCCCTCCGTCTCTCCTCCGCCAGACGAGCAAGTTCTTCATTCTTCAGTTTTTGCTGCAAAAAATATCATAAGTTTGCTTAAAGTCAGCAGTGCTGGTCACTGAGATGGCCTTAGATTGTTAGGAGTGATCATTCACTGGAAAATGAGACACAACAACATGCATTTGATGCCATTTCTTTAAGCACTTAAATTTCCTTAAATTTAAATCCACTTAAAGTGTGATTTAAAGTTAAATAATCATGATTAAATCAGTTGTTTAGATTAGACTGTTAATAATTATTTTCAGATTATTAAATATATACTGAAAAACCAACAGAGGAATCCGCACACCAAACAAATTCAGTTTACACACCTATAGAATACTTTTCATATATTTGTGCAGAATCTTTTCATATTTTTTGCCATGAAATATATATTAAATTCTATAACATACTATAGTAAATCCAGTTCTATAATATAAATCTAAATATATTAAAAATAAAACACTAAAAACTAAAAATCAATCATTTTTAATTGAAAAGCAAATTTAAGCATCACAACATTATAATACACAGAATGAAGACAGACATTCATTTTTTCAGTACATTTAACTGTTATTAATTTATTATTGTTTTTTTTTAACATTAACTTTCGTTACAAAAGGTAATCTAAACATGAAAAAAAATGACCATGCACAATTTAATATCTAATATTCACTAATACTAAAATTGACTCCTAACTGATTTGGAACTGATACATTGTGCATCCCTAAAAATACGACAGGCAGGAATGTATGTGTCAGTCTGACCTCCATCTCTCTGCGTTTCCTGTTCTCCTGCTCCTCTTCATACTCTCTCCTGATTTTTTCTCTCTGTTCTGCCAGTCGTCTGTCCTCCCTCTCCTCCTCTGCCTTCATCCGCTCTCTCTCCTCTGCTTGCTTCCTTCGCTTCTCTTCCATCTAATGCCACACAGAAAAACACACACAAAGATGGTTATATTTATGATGTTTATATACAAGTACAGTGGGGTCCATTTTTTTTAAAGGAGCCATCGAACGTTTTTTTTTTTACAAGATGTAATATAAGTCTAAGGTGTCCCCTGAATGTGTCTGTGAAGTTTCAGCTCAAAATACCCCATAGATTTTTTTTAATTAATTTTTTTTAACTGCCTATTTTGGGGCATAATTAGAAATGCGCCGATTCAGGGCTGCGGCCCCTTTAATTGCTCGCGCTCTCCGCCCCCTCCCGAGCTCTCGACTCTATCAATGCATAAACAAAGTTTACACAGCTAATATAACCCTCAAAATGGATCTTCACAAAGTGTTCATCATGCAGCATGTCTAATCGCATAAGTACATTGTTTATTTGGATGTTTACATTTGATTCTGAATGAGTTTGATAGTGCTCCGTGGCTAACGGCTAATGCTACACTGTTGGAGAGATTTATAAAGAATGAAGTTGTGTTTATGAATTATACAGACTGCAAGTGTTTAAAAATGAAAATAGCGACGGCTCTTGACTCCGTGAATACAGTAAGAAACGATGGTAACTTTAACCACATTTAACAGTACATTAGCAACATGCTAAC
Organism: Ancherythroculter nigrocauda; assembly: GCA_036281575.1. Lineage (NCBI taxonomy): Eukaryota > Metazoa > Chordata > Actinopteri > Cypriniformes > Xenocyprididae > Ancherythroculter > Ancherythroculter nigrocauda. The sequence goes on from VTFQ01000008.1 coordinate 36,572,260, forward strand.
AAAACATTTACAAAGGCAATTTACAAATATCATTAAAAATATCATGATATCATGGATCATGTCAGTTATTATTGCTCCATCTGCCATTTTTCGCTATTGTTCTTGCTTGCTTACCTAGTCTGATGATTCAGCTGTGCACATCCAGACGTTAATACTGGCTGCCCTTGTGTAATGCCTTGAACATGGGCTGGCATATGCAAATATTGGGGTCATACATATTAATGATCCCGACTGTTATGTAACAGTCGGTGTTATGTTGAGATTCGCCTGTTCTTCAGAGGTCTTTTAAACAAATGAGATTTATATAAGGAGGAGGAAACAATGGAGTTTGAGACTCACTGTATGTCATTTCCATGTACTGAACTCTTGTTATTTAACTATGCCATGGTAAATTCAATTTTCAATTCGATGGCACCTTTAAATTAATGCATTTAATGATCAAAACAGTATGCAGTTAAAAATAAAGTTTCTATTTAAATGTATTTTAAAATGTAATTTATTCCTGTGATGGCAAAGCTGAATTTTTTAGCAGCCATTATTTCAAGTGTCACATGATCCTTCAGAAATCATTCTAATACTCTGATTTGGTGCTCATTTCTTATTATTATCAATGTTGAAAACATTTATAAAGAATTTTTAAAGAACAGAATCTTTAAAAGAAAAGCATTTATGTGAAAAATAATTTTGTTGAAATGTAAAATCAATTTCATGTGTCCTTGCTGAATGAAAGTAATAATTTCTTATTTTAAAAAATCCTAGAGACCCCAAACTTCTGTGTACCTGGTGTCTCAGGCAAGCTTTGTATTGGTCTTTCTCCAGTAGTTGCTGGGGTGACAGCATCTGATTGAACACATTTCCTCTTGAAAACTGTGGAGTGTGTGTCTCAACAAAACCTTCAGATACACACATATACAACTTAGTTAAGAATGTAGACATTTGCTAAAAACACATCATACTCATTTGTACGTAAACTAAAACGTGTGCTAGCATGTTACCTGGCCTCTCCGTTCTTTGTGCTCCTGCTGCTGCATTCAAAAGGTGCATCTGCTTCAGATCAGCTACACACACACATAAACGCATCATTTCTATAGCCAAACATTCCATAACTAACAGATCAGCTAGAGATCTAAGTCATAGTAAATAAGTCATACTGATTAGATTTCCAGTGCTGTCTCTGAGTGGTGCACCAGCTCCGCCCCTTCCCCAGGGTTCATATGCTCTCATATCGGCTTCAAGTTCCGCATCCAGTCTTCTCTTCTCCTCTCTGTCCGCTTTCCTCTGTGCGGCCCGCTCCTCTATCTACTCATAGGGCACACACACAAATAAATAAATTAATAAGCTGGAAGTCTTCTTTAAGAAGCATTCTAATGCACTTTTCCAAGTAGAAAGTCAGACTAAACAGATAAATGCACACCCATATTTTTAAGGACCTTTAATATGGAATAAGGAGGACACACCTGCTTTCTGAGCTCCTCTTTATAGCTGAGTCTGTTCTTCTGTGCATGATGTGCAGGAAACATTGAAAGACCTGAACCCACACCTTCATTCTCACCCAGAAACCTCCTGAAACACACACAAGCACAAATTAAGATGTGTATTAACTGTCTGCATACAGACATATGGTATAAAAATGAAGACTTCAGATGCAAAAGCCTCTAAGTGCCGTCTGAAATTTTCTTCTAAATTGAGCATTTTTATCAAGCTTGTATGTTTAAGTTCAGTAATGTCACTTTAATGGCAATTAATAGGTCCTTTTCATTGCCATTAAAGTGAAATAACTGAACATAAACATACAAGCTTGATAAAATGCTCATTTTATAAGAAAATTTCAGATGGCACTTAGAGGCTTTTGCATCTGAAATCTTCAAATGTATCTTTGATGGTGCAAAAAAAAAAAGAAGCTGAAGAAAGGACCATTAAAAGAACAAGTTTTAGGTTGAGGGTTTGGTGGTAAATGCTTTTCAATTAAGGTTAAAAGTTGTTGAGATATTGGTGGCCCTTGGGGCCTCTCCTTTGTTGGGTAGCACTAGCTCACACCAGATAGTTCACCCAAAAATAGAAATTCTGTCATCATTTACTCATTCTGATGTTATTCCAAACCTGTACAACTTTCTTTCTTCTGTGGAACACAAAAGAAGATATTTTGAAGAATGTTGGTAACCAAACAGTATTGGGGCCCACTGACTTCCATTGTAAGGACAAGAGAGAAAAAAAAGAGAGACACTTCTCAAAATATATTTTGTGTTCCACAAAAGAAAACATTTTTATGGTGAACTACCCCTTTAGGTTGAGATGTTTTGATGTACAGTACACAACTAACTAACTTGTACCTAATTTGTTTGTATTAGCTGTTTCTGACACAAGAGAAAGCAAGTAGAAGAGTTGATGCCATTGGTTTGCCGCCATTGTTGTCAGCTGGAATCTTAATTATCAGCTCTTTTAATACATGTCACAAAGTGGCTCTGGAGAAACTGGATATTGTTTGTGTCTAATGCTAAGTTCCAGATTACTCGGACTTTGGATTTTTCCCACCTCCTACTTGGAAATAATGCCTGAAATACCGGACATCTTAAGTGTGGCAAAATAAGAGACACCCATTCACGGACCCCCCGTGAATGATACCTTTTTTCCTATTCAGCTCTATATCTGGAGAGCCTCTTGCATTCAAAGGGTGGATGTGAGCTTGACATGTTTTTAAAAAACCGCACAGGTTTACATCACCTGTTCTCGAGACTCTGTCGCTATGGAAACAGAGCAGCTAAAATGCAATGACGCGCAAATGAGCTTCTCTATTACTTATTTGTGAAATTGATTTCTTTATATTTGCTATTAGTATTCTCCACACTGCAAAATCCTTATGTGTTTATTCAACTATGTGTGGGTCTAAAATCGCGTCCCGTATTGATTTGATATAATGCTGCGTTCACGCCACATCGTATTTACAGGAATCTTGAGATGACAACACGTGACATTATATTCGGAGCTGTTCATGTCCCTTGACTGGGAATTATGCGTTTCTATGGCACCACTATCAACGCCTAAATGAATCTACAGAGGTCAGGTGGTACATGTGGGAGCTTTCAGAAAACTCCCAGCTTACAAGCTGTAATTATGAGCTCTACAAGGACGTGAACGCTTTTTACAAGCTAGAATCTCGTAACTACAGGAATTACGAGGCCGCGTGAACGCACCTTGAGACGCATCATTTTACCTGTAAATATGGGTCGGGTGGCAACCCTACCTTCGTTCATCTTAGGAACACAAATTAAGATATTTTTGATGGAAATACATAGAACCCGGCCTGCACTGCCTATACAACACAACAGCATAAGAGAATGAAAGAGAAGAGAATTGTTGAATAAAGTCGTTATTTTTCTTGTTTTTGCGCACAAAAAAAGTATCGTCGTCACTTCATAACATTAAGATTGAACCACTATAGTCACGTGGACTATTTTAAAAATGTCTTTGCTACTTCTCTGGACCATGAATGTTTTTGTTATGTTCCTTTCTATGGGATAAAAAAACTAAAAATAAATCTGAACGAATATGAATGAAGGTCTTATGGGTGTGGAACAACATGAGGGTGAGTAGTTAATGACAGAAATATCATTTTTGGGTGAACTAACCCTTTAAGTTTATGCACTGATACATTAATTATTGCTTTTTGCCATAAATTTGACACAAAAACACGCTCTTGTTGTGTCATGGCGACATCGTGTGGTCAACATGTGAACAAGATGTTTGACTAACTGGAACTCACTGATGTCAGAAGTGGGATTTTGCCACTTCCAACCTCGTCGCAAACGTGGCATTATACATGATACATTGTTATGGAAAGAAATTATTTGCCAATCTTAGGAAGGGACAAACAGAAAGCTGGAAACACTCAGACTGATGCTGGTGTTAATGCCTGCTAATCCCCTCAAATTACAACGAGTATAATGTGTCTGGAAAATTGCATTTGTGTGAGTGTCTGTGTCAGCTGAGCTCTTACTGTCTGTGAATGTTTCTGCTGTGCTCATGAGGACTGAGTGGGTGTGGCTCTGCTGATGATGCTGGAAAAGAAACTCCCGCTATTGGGCCATCTGTGGAAACACAAACACTAGTGATGTAGCACCAGTGGGAATCCTATGCTGAACGTATTTAAAAACTGGTTTTCATGCTGAATAGATTCATCTGGTTTTGCTGCAATCAAAAATATCCCCTGAAATGCATTATTCGGTTCAGAAATATTGATGTTTCATGCTCTCATCAGCCAATAATTCACTGCACAAAACCATGTTTATCCTCACTGCAATGAAAACTTATAGTTAATGTAGTCATAATGGGTCATAATTGTGTCTTACAGGCTCTGCTGGGGCTCGGCAAACTCTCAGAATCATTATTTCGAGGCTTATAGGCATCTGCAAGGAATGGGAGGTGAGTAGGGACAAAAGGCATCCTGCTGAAAAGGGAAAGAAAACACATGTTTGGGAGTTTAAAGTACAGCATGTGTGAATGTGTTTGTGTGTGTGCACTTGTGTATATCCAGGCATACCTGCATGGAGACAGAGGGTCTGTCCTGTATTGCAGAAGACCCTCAGGAGGCTCGGCAGTGTCCAGGCGGGTGATGTCATCCCTAGGTTGCTTTCTGTATGCAGACGCCTCACTCGCAAAGAGCTGCTTTAAAGGAACAGGCCAGAAAATTAACACAAGAACATCACCAAATATGTGCACATTTACAAACGCACACCTTGTTACCTTTTTCTCAGCATCCGTTACTCTCGGAACTCTCAGGTCCAGTTCCTTATCCCTAAAGACAGTTGAATTACAGGGATATCTGTAACGCTCCTTTCTCATCTTCTGCGTGGCCTCCAGATCTGTTGCACCTGTCAATCAACATCAGCCATGTCAGAAGCCTAAGCCTCAGTTAATGGCAGTTAAAGGGATAGTTCACTCAAAAATTACTGTCATCATTTACTCACATGTATCTTGTTTCAAACCTGTATGACTTTCTATCTTCTGCAGAACACAAAAGAAAATATTTGTAGAACATTAGAAACCAAATAGATTTGGGAACAACATGAGGATGAGTAAATGATCATTTCTGGGTGAACTATCCCTTTAAAATCAAGTCAGAATCATTCTCTATCATTTCTCCAGATATTGAGCTAGTCAAAACAGTAACAAGGACCTTTAACCAATAAGAATCGCAATACTGAACTCTCACCTATTAAGAGTCCAGTGGTGCAAACTGTGTCCTGACTGGCCGCAGATACAGATCTTTCATTGGCTTGGGTGGCAACGGATGCCGACATTCTACAACAGTGAAGGAGTGGTGATAAATGCGGGTTCAAACCATTTTGCCATTCAAAATACTAATAAATAAAAGCTTGCCAATAATTTAATCAGTGTATGTCTTTTACCTGTTTCTGTCATAGACTGTAAGGTTTCTGTGCTGTAGTTTGCTTGTGTGATGCCCTGTCTCTGTGTACACTTCTTCTCTTCTTATGAAAAAGACAGAGATAAAGATAATACAATTAATATATAATATATTACAAATTAAATAAATAATATACAAAAAAGGGGATTTCAGAACGAGCCCATACAGAACGCGAAATGGGTTCATGAGTCACCATTTATAAACTTCTCTCCCTCTCTCCATCCTCACCTGTTTGCTGTCCTGGTGTCTCTCTCTTTCTGATGCCGCCTCCCTTGTAAAAGCATGAGTTCTTCATCACTGCAGTCTTCCTCTGAGCTACACACACCCCATCCCAGACCACACACATCTGTAAGGGTGGCCACATGCCTCACACGGACCGTCTGAAAAAGAGAGCAAGTGTTTTGTGAGTGAGAGACTTCTTGCCCTTAAAAAAAACAGTACTCTGACAGAACCATGGTACAGTAAAAATATCAGACGGTAATATCATGGTAATTTATGGTACAGTGGCAGATTATGAGGATTTTCTAATGGGCAGACAGATATCAGAAGAATGGGATAGTGGGGATTTGGGTAGCGTCAAAAATATAGTATTACTATTTTGGTTTATAAAATCAAAATACATTTTGCTTTACTGTGTATCAAAAGAGTCCAGCACGACAGCAGATATAACCAACAGCAAGAAGTGAGAGCAACAGATATGGAAGTAAATCTTAACCTCACAGAACAGTAAATGTGTAGTCCCTTGTGAAAAAGAAGTACACTTTAGCATATTTTTTAAAAAAGTACTTATTGTGGAAATAATATCCCTAAAAAGAATATACTGTGTGAAACTGAATGTAATGTTTTCTGACACTTAACTGCATGTTATTTGCAATTAAATGAAACTGTATTGTAGTTTAAATTTATATTAACTGCAATTAGTTATTTAATTAGTTACTTAAGGGTTTTTTTGACATACCTAAGAAGGACTTAATGCATCTTTATATGAAATTTCCTAATTACTGAAATATGGTTAAAATGTTCTGCCAAATGTACTGACAACAAGAATTTATGGTAAACTATAATTTAATGTAATTTCTATTGAAACTTGTATGTTATGTATTTAAATATATCTGTGATTACACATTTTTTAATGCGCTATTTAATACATTTAAAACATATTTACTTTACAATATTTATACTGAATATCACACTACAGTTAAAATTAAAACAAGTAATTTAGTATGTTAGTCACATAATTCTTTAAAGCATGACAAACAATTTTTAGAACATAATGATTTAAAATATACTTTATACCTTTTAATTTTACATTATGTATACAAGTGTAAGTATAGGCGTCACCTATCAATGACATCATACCCGCGTTACCCTCAGTTTCCGTTTTTATTTTGTAGAAATCATGGAAACACCAAAGACACTTTAATATATTATGTGTTTTACTAGACAGGAGTGCAACTGTTTGGATACATTCATCAACAGAAAACGAATCATGTTATATAGCTCATAGCTCTTATTGTTAAAATCTCGTTTTCTTGATTTACCGTGAGTACCATGTTTACCATGCCTAATATCAATCTAGCTTACTGCAGTGTGTGTCTCACTGTAGCCGCAGAGCGAACGCAGAGTAGCACTATAACAACTTTAAACACACTCTAATGTATCTAATATGATAAAACAGAGCTGCTTTACTCCACATACGCTTGACTGGAAGAAGTGGAAGCGGCATAATAAAAGTTCTGCTGTTCTCAAGACGTGTGTTGCATTCGTCTCTCATTAGCAATAGCTCCAGTGGCCTCATTTCTGTTCGCACAGCACTCGGCCCTGCTCTGCTTCATACTACAGTAACGTTAATAATCTCATCCATGAACATGATTTCTGCCCGATTCTTTTCCACCAGCTGTAGATGTGAAGACAACACCTCCCATGATTCTGCAAAATCAAGGCGTCATCAAGCTACGCCTTTGTTTTGAATAAGCGACCTCTAGCAGCGAAATTTTACATAGTGTGCCTTTAAGTGTGTTAAGAAATGTCCTCACTCCAAGTTCACTTAATTGGCCTTTTCTTTTATTAATATTATATTATCTGCAAGTACAGTTTTTAAAAAACAAAATACTTTAAAGATTTGAAGTACACTACTAGTGCACATTCAATACAATTAAGTGCACTTCTTTTTCACAAGGGGTTCAGACCTTATGCACCAGGGAATCAAGCACTCAGTTCGAATTTTGTGTTTGAACTTCCGTTTTTGCAGTAGCTCTGTATATTTCAATGGTATCACTGTTGAAGAGGAATTAGCTGGTGAAGTGAATTTACTTATTGTTGAGTTAACAAAAGCTATCATGAGCATATCATGAACGAACGGCTCATTCATAAATCTGTGAGATCTTACCTTCATGCTGTGGAAATACAAACCGGAAGACAGAACACAACGAGCGCAGCTTTGAAAAGGGGCGGGGCTAGATAAGGTCTATACAAGGAGGGAAACAAACAATCAGGCTTTTGATCCAGTACTGTACCCTGGGTATTCTTCTTCTCTCTGGAACTGTGTGAATGTCACCAGCATGCCAGTGATCTTTCTGCAAGAGACACAAAGACAGTGAGAAATGAAGATTGGGTCTCATTCACTAAGTGTGCGTACACACAAATTTGTTTGTGAAATCTGCATATGCATGTTTTCACAAACAAATCATGAGTCACCAATAACATTTGTACTAAAAAAATTATTCTACATATCCAAAAAAATGTAGGAACAACAGAAACAACACATACTTGAAAATCACATACTCTAGGTGGCCTCATAATCGTGTTAAGATGAAATATTATACATAGATATTTCTTCTTATAGGGTTAGTTCACCCAGAAATTTCTGTCATTAGGGTACTTGGTAAGACCGTAAGACCTTTGTTCATCTTCGGAACACAAATTAAGATATTTTTGTTGATATCCAAGGGTTTCTGAACCACACATAGGCAGCAACATCATTGCACCTTTTAAAGGGTTAGTTCACCCAAAAATGAAAATTCTGTCATTTATTACTCGCTCTCATGCCGTTCCAGACCTGTAAGACCTTTGTTAATCTTCAGAACGCAAATTGAGATATTTTAGTTGAAATCCGATGGCTCATTGAGGCCTGCATAGGGAGCAATGACATTTCCTCTCTCAAGATCCATTAATGCACTAAAACATATTTAAATCGGTTCATGTGAGTACAGTGGTTCAATATTAATATTATAAAGCGACGAGAATATTTTTGGTGCACCAAAAAAACAAAATAAAGACTTTTATAGTGATGGCCGATTTCAAAACACATCTTCAGAAAGCTTCGGAGCATAATGAATCAGTGTGTTGAATCAGTGTGTTCGGAGCGCCAAAGTCACGTGATTTCAGCAGTATGGCGGTTTGACACATGATCCGAATCATGATTCGATACACTGATTCATTTATGCTCCGAAGCTTCCTGAAGCAGTGTTTTGAAATCGGCCATCACTAGATAAGTCCTTATTTTGTTTTTGTTTTTTGGCGCACCAAAAATATTCTCGTCGCTTTATAATATTAATATTGAACCACTGTACTCACATGAACTGATTTAAATATGTTTTTAGTACCTTTATGGATCTTGAAATGTCATTGCTGGCTATGGAGGCCTCACTGAGTCATCGGATTTCAATTAAAATATCTTAATTTGTGTTCCGAAGATGAACGAAGGTCGTACGGGTGTAAAACGGCACGAGGGTGAGTAATTAATGACAGAATTTTCATTTTTGGGTGAACTAACCCTTTAAGGTCACCTTTTGACCCACTGTAGTCACGTTGACTATTTTAACAATGTCTTTAATAGCTTTCTGGACCTCAGAAGGTGCAATGATGTTGCTGCCTATGTGTGGTTCAGATACCCTTGGATTTCATCAAAAATATATTAATTTGTGTTCCAAATATGAACAAAAGTCTTACGGGTTTGGGACGACATGAGGATGAGTAATTAATGAAATTTCATTTTTGGGTGAACTAACCCTTCAAATATATTCCACCATATACAGTAAAGAGTAAAAAAGCTACATTAAAGCTCAAGCTCTGAGGTTTCTCTGTATAACAATGCAGAAGCATACATGTACAGCTATCTAAGACATCTATAATCTTGGTATGTATAAAAGGTGTTCAATGTGTATGAAGTGATTTTGAGGCACACAGTGATTTCTGTGTGTGCTCTCAGACAAGACCGCATATTTAGAGTCATATGTTTGCTGAAAGTGACAAAGGCTGGAAAGGGAAGATTGTACAGAAAGCCCTTATATGGAAATGGTTTGGGAATGTTTATACAAATGACTAACCTCAAACATGCAGCCGCTCATTTAGAAAACTCCAAATTCATTAATATTAGAATGAGGTTAAGAACAAATGAATGTTCTTACACACATTGTGAATTAGGCAGAGATTTTTCAAGAGAAGTTCTCCTGTGTGTACAAATATGAAATTATCCATAAAATTATTACTGAATAAGACCCACTGTCTTTGAATATTGACATTTTAAGATCTTAACGGTCCTCAATAAGGTAATTTAGGACAGGGCCCAAGTGTGCATGTATGTATTAGTGTGTCTCACCTCTGCCATGTATTTCCTGTAATCTTTCCTGAGCTCTTCTTGCAGTTTGTGTTTCTTTCTCTCATATTCCTCTCCGAGCGGCAGACTCACTCCATCTACATGATGAAATTACACAAACACACCTTTAAAACCAGGTATGTATATAACAGAAATTAAATTACAACCATATTAACAGAGCTGTACCTTGCTGACTTGTACGTGGAGGGATGTTCTCTTTCTGTAGAACGTGGCCTGTCCGCCTCTGATAAATCAAAAAAATTAAACAACATTACAATGATGACAAATCAAACATGCTTTCATTAACCCCATCACCAACTCTCACCCTCATCTCCATGTAAGGGAGCTCCTGTTCCAGACAGGACTTCTCTTCTGCTATCTTCATCTTCTGATCTTCCAGAAACTTCTCCAATACCTCATCCATCTGAAATACATACAAATATTAAAGCAAAGCACATCAAACATAAACAGCGCCAAATGTGGATGCATATAGCTTATTCATAAACAATATAGGTACACTTTACAATAAGATCCCACTAGTTTGTTAATGCATTAACTAACATCAACTAACAGTGAGCAATACATTTGTTACAGTATTTATTCATCTTTGTCACTGTTAGTAAATAAAGGTACTTTTTGTTAGTTCATGTTAGCTCAACTGCATAAAACAATATTAACAGATATAACGTTTGATTTTACTGACGTACTCACTGGGTAGAATTTGGCACTTAAGTCATACTTATAATTGTATTTTTAGTCATGTAATCCAATTCAATGACACTGAGTCATCTTTAGCTAAGGCTTGGGTGTCCAAATGCTTATGAACCAGCCTTACAAACAAGTACTACGGTAGCCATTTATGCCTTGCACACATGCACACATTCACAAAGTGCAGGACAGATTACACACCTCTCTGAGCTCCTCCTGGTGCTGAAACTCACTTTAATCTTCGGTTGGCACGACTTTGAATAGGAATACATCTGTTCTTCCACCCCACAAAAGAACCATTTGATCAGATCGCACCGATATCAGACATGTTAATAAACTTACTTAAACTGTGTTGTTTATTTACTAAATCTGATGTGTTAGCTGATACAAACTCTATAGCGAACTAATAATCTCAGATAATGCACTAGTTTAATTGGATAAAGGGAATAAATGTGTCACTTGATATCTGGATCTGTTTATATGTTGGAAATAATCAATGTTTTAAATAAACGGCATATTTAGCTTGTGTGACTGCACTGATCTATGGACACCGGTCACACTCGAAAGACAACAGCGCTATCCCTCTCCTCCAGTCTTCCTGTCTTTCACTTCCTCTGTTTTCCTCTCGCTGCTGCTGATCTATATAACGCTAGGATGGGCAGAAGCGGAAAAACGCTGTTCGGTCGTGACGTTTTCTAGGCCAACCCGGAAGAGGCCATGGATTTAGAATAAAGGTTTTGAATTTATGAGGATTTTTTTTTTTAAATTACTTAATACCCTCTTTCTCTGTTCATTGCACACAAGCATCGTTTTATTTATTTATTTATTGGTCATTTCTTAACTGTCATTTCTAAACATAATATTATCTATATGGATTTTTAGAAAATAAACTCTCTTCATGGTTTTAATGGTTTATTCAATGTTTAAAGTACATCACAGGAGTTTTTATTTCTAATAGTCATTGAATTTCCTCTATATTATGTATTATGATTTATGTATTATATGTCGTTCCGTAGTCTAATGGAAATTAGATTTTAAACTTTTTTGGAATAAACTGATCAACACCTTTGTGAGACTAATTTTATAGCTTGCTTTTTTTTCCTTTTTTTTTTTTTTTTACTATTTTGTGTACTTTTTTATGGACACTTAGTACGAAATTAATGATTGATTGTAAATTACGTACATTATAAAGATTATTATTATTAAAAGGTGACAGGCAGTTCAGTCATTTGCTTGAATATTTCCACCGCATGGCAAATTATGTATTAGATTTAATAGCATTCTGTAATGTAAATTACAATTTAAACTGTCCAACTTCTTTGTAAAGTTTTTTTTTTTTTTTTTTTTTTACTATTTTCTTGGGCTATTAATGATCTAAATTAGAAAAGAATTTAATTTATAAATATTACATCATATTATAATAGCTAATTATTATTTGCCATAGCCTATTTTGTTTTAATTCTTCAGCCAGTGAACTTTAAGCATTCGTCTGTTAAAGAGAAAGAAACCATTTATGTTTATTACATTGATCCCGTTGTATCTAAAACAACTGCAGTTTATTCTCACGCCCATATAAAGACTGCTGAACTCATCAACATCACAACGTTTGGCCTTCTATGTATTGTGGATATTGTAGTTTTGTTAAAGTCGCTTGTTTTAATATGTATTCGTCGTATGCTACGTCCCGACGGTAGTAAATAAATAGGACATTTAATAAATAAAAGACAACTCAGTCATTTTTGTATAATATCAGAATGTATTTTACTTGTCATTTTTTAAAAATAATGTCGTTGCAAGACCTCTAGACCTGTGACGATTATGAACAACAATTCCCAGCATGCCTTGTGCCGCCCATAGGGTCACACTGTGTTACGGAACCGCTTCCGTGTTGTGTTTGTTACTGGAAAACAGAAGCTGCGTGAGCTGACATAATTTTCTATCGCCCGTCACTGAATAGACAGCGATGATTTTGTAAACGGCTGCGTCAGAAGAGATTTCAGATTGGACTATGTCGTTGATTCCGGGCTCAAAGCAGAAGGACAGGCGCATTTTATGCGGGATGTGCCCGGACCCGCAGTGCCAGGCGAAGCTCTTCTTCCCCGCACACACCTCCATGAGCATCGAGTGCACGGAGTGCGGCCAGAGACACGAGCAGAAGAATCTCGCGAATGTGGAGGAAGTGACTGACCCAGATGTAGTGCTTCACAATTTGCTGAGAAATGCTTTGCTGGGCGTGCCAGGCCCTCCCAAAAAGGGCTCAGAGCTGGTGAAAGTGATGGGACTGTCCAACTATCACTGCAAGCTGCTGTCACCCATCCTCACTCGCTATGGCATGGACAAACAGACGGGCACTGCCAAACTTTTGAAGGAAATGAACCAGGGAGACATCTTCGACTGCTCGCTTCTTGGTGACCGTGCATTTCTCATCGAGCAAGAGCATGTGTCAACTGTTGGGTATGGACGTGATCGGTCAGGGAGCCTGATCTACCTGCATGACACTTTGGAGGAGATCAAGAAAGCAAACTTGAATAGAGAGTGTCTTATTCCCGTGCATGTGGATGGAGACGGACACTGCCTGGTCCACGCCGTGTCCAGGGCTTTAGTTGGACGTGAGCTGTTCTGGCATGCCCTTCGAGAGAACCTAAAACTCAATTTCAAGCAGAACCTCAACCACTACAAAGCTCTTTTCCAGGACTTTATAGATGCCGCAGAATGGGAAGACATCATTAACGAGTGTGACCCGTTGTTTATACCTCCAGAAGGCGTTCCATTGGGCCTGAGGAACATCCACATTTTCGGCCTGGCAAATGTACTGCACAGACCCATAATCCTGTTGGACTCACTGAGCGGCATGCGCAGCCCAGGCGATTACTCCGCCACCTTCCTGCCGGGCTTGGTTCCAGAGGAGCGTTGCCGAGGAAAAGATGGCACTCTGAACAAACCCATCTGCATCGCCTGGAGCAGCTCTGGGAGAAATCACTATCTGCCCCTAGTGGGAATCAAGGGCTCGCCTTTGCCCCGTTTGCCTGCTGCGCTGCTCCCGAAAGCTTGGGGTGTTCCTCAAGAGCTGATTCGCAAATACGTGAGCTTGGACTCCAGTGGAAGCTGTGTGATCGGGGGCGACCGGAGCCTGCAGGATAAATACCTACTGCGGCTTGTAGGCGCAATGGAGGACGTCTTCATGGACAAGTACGGCATCCACCCCGCTCTTGTCGCTGACGTCCACCAGTACATATATCGACGCACTGGAGTGATCGGCGTGCAGCCGGAGGAGGTCACAGAAGCAGCGAAGAAATCCGTTCAGGAGGGCCGTCTTCACCGCTGCCTTGTCTGCAATGCCCTTTCAGAGCTCCACGCGCCAGCAGAGTGGCTCATTCCGGGAGGGAAACTCTACAACTTGGCCAAGTCGACTCATGGGACGCTGCGAGCGGACAAGAACTACAGCTTTCCTTTGAATAGTTTGGTCTGTTCCTATAACCCAGAAAAAGATGTGCTCGTGCCTGACTACAAACTCAGCTCGCTCACAGCCTGCACCTGGTGTCACGGAACCTCGGTGCGACGCGTTCAGGGCGACGGCTCTGTAGTCTATTTGGACGGAGACCGTACCAACACTCGCTCGCAGGGTGGGAAGTGCGGCTGTGGGTTCAAGCACTTCTGGGAGGGGAAGGAGTATGACAATCTTCCCGAAGCCTTCCCCATCACTCTGGAGTGGGGCGGCCGTGTGGTGCGAGAGACCGTTTATTGGTTCCAGTACGAAACGGATCCGACGCTCAACAGCAACGTTTACGACGTGACAATGCGGCTCGTCACGAAGCACTTCCCCGGTGAGTTTGGCAGCGAGATCCTAGTCCAAAAAGTTGTGAACACCATTTTGCATCACACCGCCAAGCGGAGCCAAGACGAATACAATCCAGTTGCCATAGAAGGTGCTCACGTGCAGGACGGGGGAATCGGGAGTGAGTCGTCCGCTCGCCCTCCTACTAAAATCATCCTGACTGGACAGAAGGGCAAAACCCTGCATAAGGAGGAGCTGGTGATGAGCAGAACTGAGAGGGTCTTGCAGCACAGCATCAGCGAGCAGGCAGCCCTCTCACAGCGCCGCAGCACGGACCGCGTGCGCCAGCAGGATCCTCGCCCGTCATCCCCTTCCTCTTCATCATCTTCTGCACCTCCCACTCCCACCAAAGTGCCACCCACCAGCGGAGAGAAGAAGATACGTGTAACAACCAGCGATGGCCGGCAGGCCATGCTTACGCTGCAACCGCACACCACCTACAGTGATCTCCAGAACTCCATCATCCAGGTCTTCAACTTGTCACCCGGACAGCTGTGCATCCGACATGGCTTCCCGCCTAGAGAGCTGCCCCCACCACGTCCCGAGGACCAGAACCAGCCAGTGGCACTCCAGCATGGTGACCGCATCTCTGTGGAAGCGCTGAAAGAGAGCTCACCCGATACTCACATGACCCAGACGCACACTCACACGCCCCAAACGCACGCTCACTCTGACCCACACCTCAGTCGCACCAGTAGCAGGGAACTTCAGGACAACATTGACCTTGAGATGTCATCACTCTGTCTCCTGGCAGCACTTATGGGTAAGACACTCCCGTCTGTAAGTGATATGCTTTATGAAATTACAGTAAGACTGATTGTCTCGTACTAGATTCAGCATCTACATAAGTGTGTTTGTGTGTGTGTGTGTGTGATCTTTTTGTCTGTCTGACTCTGGATTGTTTGATACAAACTTATCGCTGTAATTTACACATCAGAATTCTAATTCTGTAATTTGATATTTTGCCCTCTTTCATCAGTAATTATTGATTAGAAGATAAAAGTTAAATTCTGTATTATGGCTAAACGTATGTGAGGCCTGAATCTTTTGTCTTTTCCTCCTTCTGTTTCTCTTAGGTGAAGATGTCTGGTCTTATGCTAAAAAACTGCCTCACCTGTTCCAGCAAGGAGGAGTCTTCTACAATATTGTGAAGAAAGACATGGGTATTCTGTTATTTTTCCTCTTTCTCACACACAGTTTCAATTCAGTTTACACAATTCCAAATTGTGCTTTATTGGCATGACACAGACTATTACCAAAAGTGTTTGCAAAAGCACTATCACCAATAGGATGGGATTTGAGAAATGGTTCTTATTAAGTTGGCTTGAAAAAGCCAACTTACTGTAATCCTATTTAAACTTATTATTATTATTATTATTATTCTTCTTCTTACTTGAATTTCCAAGACTAACTCCTCCTAGAGCTTTAACTCCACAAACTCCAAACTCGGACTAGACCTTCAAACTGTTCTGACTTAGTGTGCTATATCTTTTCTAACTGATCCGACTTACGGTTTTCCTAAAAATGACTATTAAAGCTCGGAAAAATCCCATTGACTTTCATTGACGGAATGTTCAAATGAGCCAAGACTTTCAAATTCCAACTGTCAAAATTCAAATTCAAACTATGGAAGCCCATTAGACTCAAAAACTCAATTAGACTCAACTACCATTCTATGTACTATTTCTAATCCATTGAAACTCATTCAAACTCATCTATCTATCTATCTATCTATCTATCTATCTATCTATCTATCTATCTATCTATCTATCTAACTCATTCAAACTCATCTATCTATCTATCTATCTATCTATCTATCTATCTATCTATCTATCTATCTCATTCAAACTCATCTATCTATCTATCTATCTATCTATCTCATTCAAACTCATCTATCTATCTATATCATCTATCTCATTCAAACTCATCTATCTATCTATCTATCATCTATCTCATTCAAACTCATCTATCTATCTATCTATCTATCTATCTATCTATCTATCTATCTATCTATCTATCTATCATCACTGGTAGCTGCCAAGCCACTCCCTAGCAACCAAATGGAGTACCCTAGCAACCGTTTTGCAAAATCTATATCTCTGCATCAGAACATCGTACAGACATGGGGGTTGGTTTATATTGTCAAGCAGCCTTTGGAGTATCATCATTGGAAGCTTCAAAGCCACAGCCCTAGCAACGAAACGGAGTACCCTAGCAACCGTTTTGGAAAATCTATATCTCTGCATCAGAACATCGTCCAGACATGGGGGTTGGTTTACATTGTCAAGCAGCCTTTGGAGTATCATCACTGGTAGCTGCCAAGCCACTCCCTAGCAACCAAACAGAGTACCCTAGCAACCGTTTTGCAAAATCTATATCTCTGCATCAGAACATCGTACAGACATGGGGATTGGTTTATATTGTCAAGCAGCCTTTGAAGTATCATCACTGGTAGCTGCCAAGCCACTCCCTAGCAACCAAACAGAGTACCCTAGCAACCGTTTTGCAAAATCTATATCTCTGCATCAGAACATCGTACAGACATGGGGATTGGTTTATATTGTCAAGCAGCCTTTGAAGTATCATCACTGGTAGCTGCCAAGCCACTCCCTAGCAACCAAACAGAGTACCCTAGCAACCGTTTTGCAAAATCTATATCTCTGCATCAGAACATCGTACAGACATGGGGATTGGTTTATATTGTCAAGCAGCCTTTGAAGTATCATCACTGGTAGCTGCCAAGCCACTCCCTAGCAACCAAACAGAGTACCCTAGCAACCGTTTTGCAAAATCTATATCTCTGCATCAGAACATCGTACAGACATGGGGATTGGTTTATATTGTCAAGCAGCCTTTGAAGTATCATCACTGGTAGCTGCCAAGCCACTCCCTAGCAACCAAACAGAGTACCCTAGCAACCGTTTTGCAAAATCTATATCTCTGCATAAGAACATCGTAGCGACATGGGGGTTGGTTTATATTGTCAAGCAGCCTTTGGAGTATCATCACTGGTAGCTGCCAAGCCACTCCCTAGCAACCGAACAGAGTACTCTAGCAACCGTTTTGCAAGATCTATATCTCTGCATAAGAACATCGTAGAGACATGGCAGTTGGCTCTTTTGACTCATGCTAGCAATCTGGACTTCCAACATGCTACACATGCTAGCAGTGAATAGCTACATGCTAATAGTGATTAGCCTAATGTTAAATCTAACTACTAAACTAAAACTTAAACTTTTAAACTGAAAACTCTCAAACTTCACACTTTTAAAACTACTTCAAACTTTCTGGACCGGCTTTTTCAAGCCAACTTAAAGTTTGTCCTCAAACTTTTTTATCTAGTTAAAACTGTTTTCCAAAAAATACAGAATAATTTTCAATTGTGGAACTGACCCTCTGTTAACCCAGATTCTTGTTGTTCTGCCACTGGCTGAGAGATGCAATGCAGCCGAGTTAAACATAATAAAATTTTGATTAAACGTTAATTTCTATATATAGTACTAATTATATACATTGGGACCCTATAGTCTGAGAACGGTAGTGAAAAGCTTATGCTTTTTTCTAATTTAATACTTTTTTTCCCATTACAAATCAGCATATTTTCAGCATAACAATTGTAAAACCCCCTCTCATTTTTGGGGAACAGACCCCAACTTAAATAGTTTTAAATCTTGAATATTTTTGAGCACAGATTTAAGTTTGGTCTCCTTATAAAGGGGACACTTGGCAGATTATTTTAGAAGTGAAAGAAAAAATATGAAAGTGAAATAAAATAAAAAATAGTTATTTAAATTTTAGGAAAATGTAAAATGTAAAAATATGATTTCTTATAATTTATATAAAATATATATTTTACAAAACTGTTTTACTCTAAAACTGCAAGAAAATCAAAGCCAAAATCTAAAATCTAATTCAGTCGTTTTTTAAATTTTAGGTTGATATCTCAAAAATTGAGCTTTCAGTAAGATTTTGTTTGGGCGCAGTACCAAACTTTTCCACTAGGCTCCATTGGTGGCCACATAAGGACTCTTCCATTTCCATATAGCCTATAGAGACAGAGCGACATGCGTCATAATCTGAAAACCATGTCCACCAGGGGGAAAACAATCCAACAGTCTCCATTGACTTTATATAGCATGAGGCTGCCTCTTTGTCATTTCTGGGTTATAACAAAAAATAGAACAATGTCTAAAAGCTGCTATGTGACATGGTGTACAGCAAACAAGCTAAAAAACTCAGAACTAAGTTTTTATAAGCTGTCGACCCCAAAAAAACAATGTTTAAGGACACAAAAGGGGATACAGGCAGAGAGACAGAGTGCAATGGGTCATATTACTATAAGAAATACACTGGAGGGGAACGTATTCGGCGACAGGTAAAATAATTCTTTGACATGGTTAAAAATAATGCATTTTTTTTTTTCATTGTTTGTTTAGCATAACCTGTTGGCGATTACGTTCCCCTCCAGTGTATTTCTTATAGTAATATGGCCCGTTGCGCTCTGTCTCACTGCCTGTTTCCACTTTTGTGTCCTTAAACATTCGGTTTTTTGGGGTCAACAGCTTATAAAAACTTACTTCTGGGTTTTTTAGCTTGTTTGCTATACACCATGTCACATACACATACACATGCGCTCTGTCTCTATGGTTTGAGTGACCTGAACCATTTATTTCCATAATGTTCATACAGTTTATGAAACAGACATCCTATTCAGAAGTATTATGGGCAGAATGGCAAAATTTGGTTTGAATTCATCCTTTAACAAACACATAAAAGACATGTAAAAAGATTTTTTATTTTCAATTGCTATTTCAAAATAAATGTCTGAACACGCCTTATGAGTCTGTAAATATTGTTGCAGCGAATTAATAAATTACTGTTCCTCTGTCATTAGTCTTGAAAATCAGAAAACTACAATTTGTAAGCTTTCAAATGATATATATAGTTTGTCAATTTTATTTTAGGTTTACACTAAGATTAACATTAGACTACATTATTGTTTCTTGTTTTCTAGTTCTCGGGGGGGTGGGATATTGTTGTTCCACAAAAATGTGTATATTTGATACATATTGTTTGCATCATATATTGATTGCATCATATCATTTTTTGTGTATTAAGCTAACACTCTCTATTTCTGTGTTAAGGTCTGTTGGACGGGAAACACTGCACACTGCCCCACTTGTCTGGAAAGACATTTGTGTTCAATGCATCAGAGGAGCGTTTGGAGCTGTGTGTGGACACAGCCGGTCATTTTCCAGTGGGCCCTGACGTGGAGGAGCTCGTCCAGGAGGCCCTTTCCCAACCCCGCTCAGACGCAGCCTCCCGTAGCCGCGAAGGAAGCCCCGCCCACAGCCTGCGATTGGGCACCGGCGGCGCAGTGCGCAAGAAAGAGCAGAACGTCACTGTCTTCCAGGGCAAAGGCCACTCATTGGGTTCCGCCCCTCCTGAACACCCACCAATCAGGAGGCAACACAGCAGTGGTGTGGATCTCAGCAGCAGCGTTCGCGAAGAAGGGTTAACGTTGTCGGGGGAGGATTTGGTGCGCGTGGCCCCGGGCATGCTCACTTTACGCGAGGGCCGCGGCATGGGGCTGGAGCCCGCTGTGATCGAGGCCCAGCGGCAGCGCCTGCAGGAGATGGTCTCAAGCATACAGGCGTCCATGGACAAACACT
Source organism: Ancherythroculter nigrocauda (assembly GCA_036281575.1). Taxonomy (NCBI): domain Eukaryota; kingdom Metazoa; phylum Chordata; class Actinopteri; order Cypriniformes; family Xenocyprididae; genus Ancherythroculter; species Ancherythroculter nigrocauda. The sequence goes on from VTFQ01000008.1 coordinate 36,592,494, forward strand.
TGCGCCAGCACGCAGCAGCAAGGCATGATGGGGAGGAAGAAGAGACTCCTGAGAAACAGGAGGAGATGGAGGGTCATGGGGCGGAGCCTTCCAACACCTTTGAGCCCATGGACCAATCCTGATGCTTCATTACCCTTACAGCAGAGTGAGCTTCCCGGCATAACACACATACACACACACTGTGATCCGACTAACAATTAAGGGTGCAGCCGATTTACAGACATATGCGTCTTTTTAGTGTAAAACGCATTCCTTAAATATTCTCTCAGTCTTAAGATGTGAAATTTGGAGTGATTATTTACGGTATTGAGTGTCGGCTTTCATCCACTTAAAATATATACATGGTGCACACTAATTTATTGCAAGAGATAGTTCAGCTAAAAGTGAAAATTCTGTTATTCTTTTACTCATCCTCATGCCATTCCAAACCTGTACAACTTAATTTCTTCTGTGGAACACAAAAGAAGATATTTTTTGTCCATAAAACATTGGACCCCTCGTAGTATGGACAAAATAAATAGGAAGCACTTTTTAAAAATATCTTTTTCACAGAACAAAGTCAGAATGGCATGAGGGTGAGTAAATTATGACAGAATTTTCATTTTTGGGTTAACTATCTCTTTAAGATCACCCTTGAGCTTTGCTAGTAGATACATAGTACTTATATAATCAAAGTGCACTTTGACCCTTATTGCTGGATTCACAATCTAATTATTCACAATCCAATTTGTAACTTTGACTGTCTCACTGAGTCTAAACTTCAGCCCTGTGTGCACTTAGTAGTGGCCTGTGGAACAAACCAGGTGTCAGCTCAGTGATGTAGTCATCTTTTGCACTTCTCTACCCTGTATTACCCACAATGCATTGCTGTCTATCCAAAGAACACTACATGGTAAAAGCCTGGCAAAGAGTTCCAGCAGCATTTCACATTTACTTAAAAGTCCCAGAGCTCTGAAACCTCTCTCAGCAGGTCAGCATGGAGTATCCGTAGATCTTAGAGCAAGTTTTTTGTTCTGAAATCTCCGATTGGCCTTTGAACTCTTGACAATGTTGCCTTTAATGCGGCCCAAAGTCGTTCAGGCTTAATATTTGGTTTTGTTGTGCCCTTTTGCATGTCATTTCTTTTTTGAAAACTGTTGAGTACAAGACAATTCCTACAAGTTTACTTGCTATTGGAATGTAATGTAGATTTTGGCTAAATCTAAATGGAAAGTAGCAGAGTTGGTGACATTTTCAGGATATTCTGATTTCAGCGCTATAGTAATATTGTTAGCTGTGTTAGGACATAATAAAATGCTACAGGGCAATGTGTGTCAAGGACGGTTTAAGTGTTTTTGTTTGAGTTCAGAAAGAATGATATTCACATTCTGTTCTAAACAGATTTTTCTTGTCACCTTGGCAACTGATTCATATAAACCAAAAAAAAATTGATTACTAGAGCTGTTGATCTTTGTGCTTTAGTCACCGGGTAGAACATAAAACAGATGGAAAATCCTAGAGAGAACTCCGTTCATATCTATTCAAACTTTGCTGAGCTGTTGCATTTAACATGGTGTTGCCAAAAAAACAGGTGGTCAAACCTGTTATTTACAGCCTTAACAAGTCTTCTACCCTCCCCAGCACTGATCTGCGTTGTTTGTGCGTGACACTTCTCCCAATGGTGCCGTATGACAGACGATCCGGTTCTGAGAAGGATAAACTGGAGTTTTGAACGAGGCCTGACTTTGGTCAAAGGCCAAGTGAAGCACGATGCTGATAGAGGCCTGATGAGCTTTTGCTTTTGAAAAGATTGTTTTATTTTGGGGTTATTTTTTTAAGTCGGCGACATCTTTACCAGAGCACTTTTCTGTGTGGGCGTGTTTATTAGCTCTTGAACATAATTGATATTGTTGGTGTAAAGAAGAGCAGCACAAAAGAGATGTTTTACTGCTTTATGTAACACAGACTCAAGCGCAGGTTGTTTCTCTGTGACTGCTGCCCTCCTGATATATTGTATTCCAGTGTACAATAGTGGTATATATTGTATTATACTTTCATCTGTACAGATATTGAATCTGGGTTTTTTCCCCCTCCCTTCTGGATTGTTTCTCCTCTGTTTTTCAATAAAACAGTTGGATGTTTCTACACAGCTGAGGAATCTGCTGTTTGCATGCTTGATTACTTTTCAGCCTAACAACAATAAAGATATTCCATCTGTATGAAATGATGTGGTCACTGTTTCTGAATCACTTTCTTACACGGCGCTAGTGGTGTTTCTGCAATAGGTCACAAATGGACCACATCAATTTTAATTAGTGGTAACACTTAACTATTAGGTTTCAGGTAACACTCAATTTTATACTAACATTAACTTGGTTTATTTTAAAATTTACATACACTGCTGTTCAAATGTTTGACAGAATTGTTTTTATTGTTTTGAAAGAAGTCTCATGCTCAACAAGACTGAGTTTATCAGAAAACTGTAATGTGCAAAATTATTACACATTAGTTTAAAATGTAATTTATTGCTGAATTTAGCATCATTACTTCAGTCTTTGTCACGTGATCCTTCGGAAATTATCCTAATATGCTGATTTGCTGCTCAAGAAACATTTATTATTATTATCAATGTAGAAATCGGTTAACATTTTTGATGAACAAAAAGTTCAAAAGAACCACATTTATTTGACATTTAAATCTTTTGTAACATGTCTTTACTGCCAGTTCTGATCAATTTAATGAATCCTTGCTGAATAAAAGTATTAATTTCTTACTGACTCCAAACTTTTGAATTAGTGTATACTAAAACATTTTTAATTTTTAAGGTTGTAAAAATTAACATTAATGTACTGTGAACAATGTTAAATAATAGTAGGTTACATTTATTAAAATTAACCTTAAAGAGTTCACCCAAAAATGAACTGTCATAATTTACTCACGCTCACGTTGTTCCGAATCTGTATGAATTTCTTTCTTCTGCTGAACACAAAAGAAGATATTTTGAAGAATGTCTGTAACCAAACAGTTGACTTATATAGTATTTTATTTTTCTTTCATACTATATGTTAATGGAGCCCATCAACTGTTTGGTTACCAACATTCTTCAAAATATCTTTTGTGTTCAGCAGAAGAAAGAAATTCATACAGATTCGGAACAACGTGAGCGTGAGTAAATGATGACAGAATTTTCACTTTTGGGTGAACTATCCCTTTAATGCTGTAAAAATCACTCATTGTTAGTTCATGATACCTAATGCATTCACAAATTGAACTTAATTGTAATGTATTACCCAGTTAGTGTTGATATATTTTTGTCCTCGTTATGTCTGATAAAGTGATAATGATTATAGCCAGACTGTGAATTACAAAATGACTTTTCATTTCATGAAATTTTGCAGGAGTCAGAGCTGTGTGTCAACGTCCCTTCAAATAAAAGCTAAAAAGCCCATAATTGAAAAGCACCAAGGGTTAGCATCATCATTTAACAGTATTCATACCAGGGTAAAATAAAACGGTGGTGACTATTTCACAACATTTATTTGTTCTTAAATTAAAACATTGTTGCAAGGAAAAAAAAAATAGTGCTCCAGTGATTATACAATCAGTGTTGGGTAAGTTACTCTAAAAAAGTTATTCATTACTAGCAACTAATTATGTCTTCAACAATGTAATTAGATTACCATATTAATTAGTCTCTCTAAAAAAATTGATTACTAATTACTTTCTAAATCCCATATCAAACTTGACCTGTTGAACAATACAAGGACAGACGCAAAACTGCACTTTTATTCTTTCAAATAAACAAAATACAATTGCATAAATTATTCTTGTACTGACCAAAGTGTGTAAAGGGAAAACATATATTTTAACATCAAAATTTGATGTTAAATCCACTATTGTTTTAGAATTGTTCTATAGTATTTAATGCAATTACATCAGAAGTGTAATTAAATTACAGAAAAAATTGAAGCTACAAATTGCAGATTTTCACCACTAGAGGTCGCCTATTCAAAACAAAGGCATAGCTTCATGACGCTTCCGCTTTTCTGGTCATGAGTATGAGGTAACGCAGCTCTGTTTATTATATTAGATACATTTGAGTGTGTTGAAAATTATGTTATAACATTACTCTGTGCGTTCACTCGGCGACTGCCGCGAGACACTTGTTGCAAAATGTTTTAAAATGTATTGTATGATGGAGAAAATGCTGTCTTGACAAAATAGTGTTTTTCTCTGAGGCATGGTAAAAGCATGGTACTCTTGTAAAATCAAGATAATTAGATTTAAACAATAAGACTAAACGTGTTGAGCTATATAACAAAAATTAGCTGTCTATAAATGTAACCAAACAGTTGTTCCCTTGTCTAATAAAACATGTAATATATTAAAGCGTCTTTAGTGTTTCCATGGTTTCTACAAAATAAAGCAGGAAACAGAGGGTAACGCGGATATGACGCCATTGACAGGCGACTCCCGGACACGTATCCTTGGTTAAAAATCACCGGCTCTGTTATAAATGGTTATAATTGATAACACATTACAATTAATTATTCTTCTTGGGAGGTTTCTTATACATAAAGCTAAAGTAATGTCTATTACACCCTCTTTTTTTCTGTAAAGAACTTAAAATATTTTATGACTCACTGAACTCAATTAATAGAAATAGTATAAAACATCTCTCATACTGGTAAAAGTAAATTGCAGAATTTAAGGCTCTACCCTGTATCATGTAAGATCTGTTATGTGTATCCCCAGTTTTTATTTGGTTGGTTGTTGTTTTTTTGTCACTGTATGTTTTTCTGAAAGTTGAAAAAAAAAAAATCGTGATTTTCTCATGATTTACAAATATTGGAAAGATTTGGGATATTGTAAGTACTCAACTGAACAAAATATATAACACTGGCCTAGTGGTTTTTGGATATTTTACTGCAAAAATCTTACATATTGTGTCTTTAAGAGTAATCCCTTACTTTTTCAAGGGAAAAGTAATTATTACAATGAATACAATGATTATTTTATTCCATGTGAATTCTCCAAAAATAATGCAAAGGCAGCAATATAATTTTTATAAACAACAAACATTAAACTGGCAACAACTGAAACCTTTTGTCTGCTGGCATCTTCCACTTCCACGTCATTTTATGGAGATGTAACATTTATTATCCATATGCAGAACACAACCAGTTGTCAGTGTGCTGAACCCTACCCAAATTAGATTGAATATATATATATATATATATATATATATATATATATATATATATATATATATATATATATATTTATATATATACACACACACACACACAGACATACACGTTTAAAATTTAAATTAACTTTCTCAATCATTGTAGTCTGCATTATTAGATGAAACAAATACATATTCAAACAAATATATTCCTAGGCAAAGGGTGTGATGTTTACATTAAAACTGCAGTGTAATGACATTCAAATGTGAAGTTCAAATCACAATATTTACATTAAGTATTTACATGTGGGGCAGTAACCTAATATTGAAGACTCCTGACACCAGTTGCAGGTTCAGCCCCACAAGCTTGCAAGTTCCTGAGGCCCCAACCCCTAATCAGGACACCGAACTTTCATTTTTTCCTCCACAAGAAGGAGCTGCGTACAGACTGAACTTTTAGTGTCATGCTGTCCTAGTTTCTGCTGCTCTGTGACCCATTTAAAAGGGAAAAGTGGAGCTCTTAGGGTGGATGCATCAGTCAGGATTGAATGCTGGATTTATGGAGCCGATCGAACGAACTGCATGTCCATCACTACGTCGACGAGACAGCAGCCGCCGAAGTAATCGAGGTGAACCCGGCACTCCTGACAGAGACGCCCGCCGCAGAAGTTTCAGAGAGCGCCCTCTAGGGATACAAACACCAATGATCCCACAGTACAACAAAAGCAAATCAGAGTTACAAAACATCACAAACTCTCACCCAGCAGAGCCACTGTGATTATTAGACGCCTCCTGCACGGAGCTCTGTGGCGCCTGAGTCATGATGGGTCTCAATGGCTCCTGCTTCTGCACACACATGAACACATACAGTACTGTGCACACATCTTAGGCACGTTAGATGCTTTACAAAAACATTTGTTTTTAATGTTGTTTCAAGCAACTTGGAGAAGTTGCCACAGTTCTTTTATGAACTTAGGCCATCTCATTTTGCAAAAGTAATGTCTGGAAATATAAAATTAATATTTCCTACTAGCACACTAAATCAAAAGATATAAACAACCATGTTAAAACAAATACACAAATGCTGACAACTGAATAGAAAGCCTTTCTAGCACTAAGTGCAAATAAACATAGATGCTATTTACACTAAGTGAAAATAGAAATATATTCTATTTACACTAAGTCACAATAGCAGCATTTTCTTAGTGATATGCTATTTACACTAGGTGAAAATAGTCAAAGATTCGATTTACACCATGTAATAGTATCTGTTCTTTTCAATAAGAGTAAATAGTAGTCTAATTAGATGCTATCTATACTTTATATTGACAGATACTATTTGCACCTCGGCATTTTTGTACATTAACAGGATTTAATAATATCATGGAGTGTAAATGATTATATTTATTAAAATTATTAAATGGATGCTGCCTTATTGGAAGAAACAAAACCTTCCCTACACCTTCCCCTAACCCTACCCAATAAAGTTTTAATATTATTAAACACTCATTCGCAGTTTATTTCCACTTTTAGAACATTATTTTCATTTTTATTGAAAATAAATGCAAGCTCGGCAAAAGGCGGATTCGAACCCACGCCGATCGCGTTAAAAGCTTGATTTGCAAGCATTACTCGCTACTGTTGCATGACTGAAGACGTTGAGTTCTGAGTCATTTTTAAAACTTGAGTGGCCCAACCAGACATTGGTGGGCGGAGCTAGTGTAAATAGCGCTTGCCAACAAGGGATGCTATTTGCACTTAGTGTACATATACACTCTGATATTTTAAATGTACTAAATTGCAACCTCATCATTACAAAAGTATAAATATATTTAAATACGTGATATACAAAACGTACATTAAAAGTACATTTTAGTTTACCATAAATGCTCTTTGGTACAGGCCATTTTAACCATATTTCAAAGACAATAGAAGCAACTATGAAATTACATATAAGGATGTACTTAAGTGGGTCAAAAAAGCACTCTTAAATTCAACTAAATGTGTTTACTATGAATTAATCAGAATTGTAAACTGTAATACATTTTCATTTAATTGCAAAAAACATGCAATTAAGTGTCAGAAAACATTACATTCAGTTTGCACTTAAAGGATTAGTTCACTTTCAAATTAAAATTTCCTGATAATATACTCACCCCAATGTCTTTCAAGATGTTCATGTCTTTCCTTCTTCAGTTGAAAAGAAATTAAGGTTTTTGATGAAAACATTCCAGGATGTTTCTCCATATAGTAGACTTCAATGGAGCCCAAATGGATGAGGGTCAAAATTAGAGTTTACAGCGATCCCAGACGAAAAATAAGGGTCTTATCTAGAGAAACCATTGCTCATTTTCTAAAACAAAATAAAATTTTTTATACATTTTAACCATAAATGTTCATCTTGAACTAGCTCTCTTCTTGTTCTCTATTTGAATTCCAGCAGTGTAGACACTGCTAAGTGTATTACTGCCCACCACAGGCCAAAGTTTGAACTAAATTGTCATATACAATATGCTAGTGCAAGTATATAACAATTAGTTCAAACTTTGACCTGTGGAGGGCAGTAATACACTTAGCAGTGTCTACACTGCCGGAATTCTAATAGAGAAGATGACAGGTTAAAAAGTATATATATAAATATTTTTTTCTTCTTTTTTTTTTTACATTTTTTTAGAAAATGGCCGATGGTTTACATTTTTTAGAAAATGGCCGAAGATTAGACTCTTATTCCTCGTCTGGTATTGTTTAAAGCTCCTTGAAGCTGCACTGAAACTGTTTTGGAGGCCACTGAGGTCCTATATGGAGAAAAATCCTGGAATGTTTTCCTCAAAAACCTTCATTTCTTTTCAACTGAAGAAAGAAAGACATGAACATCTTGGATGACATGGGGGTGAGTAAATTTTCAGGAAATTTTAATTTGAAAGTGAACTAATCCTTTAAGTATTTTAAGTACGGGAGAGCGGGGCACAACCTAACACTTTTTGACTTTCTCAGTTTGTGTAAATCCATTTGGGGTTCAAAGTATTTATTTTTTCCCACATTAAATTTTGAACACATGTCTAGTATAATTACGTGGTTTTGTTACATTAATACAGTGTATACTTTTTTCTTTATTTACCCCGAAAGAATAGGTGGGGCATGTTGTAACTTGTAACATGACTATATGACAGCTTAAAATGTTATCTGATCTAATAAAAATATACAAGACAAACTAAAATATTTTGTTAATAAAATACAATTAATAAAACTTTTTCACATAAAATAATGGCCTTTTTTAAGAATTAAAAGTAAACTCATTTGAGTTTGACAGTGAACACACCACAAAACAGCTATACAGCATAGTTCAAACATAATAATTAATTTCTGAAAGTTGACTCTCAGTCGTTATTCACCTCTTTCTCATGGTTTCTCAACAGAATTCATTAAATTTGTTAATGCAAATTATATCACTAACATCATAGAATAGCATATTGTAACAGTGCTACAATGTGACCCGCCTGTTTAACTTGGATTTAAACCCAGCTAGTGTCTTCTGCTGGTTAGATAAAGCATTAAATCTAAACTGCTAAATAACAGATTGAAGATTAAAATAATAGCAGATTTGCCACATTTTATATAAATACTAAAAACTGCCATGAGAAATTTACTTTTGCTATGGTTGAATAAATGTTCAATGATATCTTCCAAAGATTTTGAATTTTGGTGTTTTTTCCCCCTATATTGTGTTGATATGGCAACTAGTAAATACGCTACATTTTGTCATGCTGGCATGTGTGAAACTTTTAAACCATGTGTGTTACAACTATCCCCACGTCGGGTTGTGTCCTGCTCATCCCTGCTCTTAAAAAGTATGCTAAAGTACTTCTTTTTCACAAGGGAACACCCATGGTTTTGAAATTAAATGCTCAACTAGCACATACAGGTGTACTGTAGGCCATGTAGTGTATAATTTGTGCATTGAAAGTGTTTTGTGTTCATGAATACCGGAGTGAAGCAGGCTGTAGGCAGGTATCCCTCCTTTCCGTTCTGAAGTCGGATGTAACACCAGTCAGCATTCTCTTGATACAGCAGCAACACGACCTCACCAGCACGGACACACACCTCTTCATCACTGTCTGCACTGTAGTCTGCTGCCACAACCATCTCATACACACACACAAAAAACATAATTTGATCTCACCATCAGCTCTGTAGCATAAAAACTGCTGTATCAAATGATGCTGCAGCTGAGAAAATGTGTTACCATTTCTCCTTGGTGCTTGAATATCACTCTCTTTCGACAAACTGCAAGATTCAATCGTTTCACTTTCATTTTAATTCTAAATTAAACAGAAATTATAAAAAGGCAAGCATGGAAAGATGACTAACCTTGAGGAGACAGCACAGTAGTGAACACTTCAAACTCTTCATGGCTCTGCGTGTAGATTTGCTGCATGATGAAGTCAGACAACACACAAAATCTAAATGCAACAACAATGAAAGAAGAGCTGAGACACTTTATCGATTCATTCAGAATCACTGCTATTGCTAAACCTCCTCCTCTCTTTAAATACTCTCAGACGCACACACATTAGGAGATCTTGGTTAGGTTCTTTTCTAGGAAACATCAGCACTCTTAAATCTATTTAAATCTGTTCCACTTCAGTTGTTTAAATACTGCAGGTCACAGCTCTGATCAGCCAATCACACGCTTCTAAAAGTCAGCTCTCTGCACTTACAGAAACTCACTCAAAGCCTTAACACACAACACTACACTTCACATTCTATACCCGGTCCTTAAACAAAACAAATCACTAAATAGATAACCTCACATCATGTCAAAAAAAAGTACAGCAAAATGTTAATATTCTCAATTTCTAAGCACTGATTTGATGCTTTTTACAATTTATTTTAATAAGTTGTCTCTTAATAAGCACTTACATTATTCACCAAATTGTGCACACTTTTTTTCTGTGCACACGTCCATATTGGTTGTCATAATAACAGCACTTACATGCGGTGGTTCAGCGTATACAGGTGCTGGTCATATATTTAGAATATCGTGAAAAAGTACATTTTTTTATTGTAAATTATTTTTAAAAACGAAAATTTAATTTATTCTAGATTCCCTACATGTAAAGTAAAACATTTCAAAAGTTTTTTTTTTTTTTTTTTAATTTGTTGATTAGAGCGTACAGCTAATGAAAGTCCAAAATCCAGTATCTCAAAATATTAGAATATTTACATTTGAGTTTCATTAAATGACCATCCCTACAGTATAAATTCCGGGTATCTCTTGTTCTTTGAAACCACACTAATGGGGAAGACTGCTGACTTGGCAATGGTCCAAGAGACAATCATTGACACCCTCCACAAAGAGACTAAGTCACAGAAGGTCATTACTAAATGTGGTGGCTGTTTACAGAGTGATGTATCAAAGCATATTAAATGCAAAGTTGACTAGAAGGAAGAAACTGGGTAGGCAAAGGTGCACAAGCAACAGGGATGACCACAAGCTTGAGAATACTGTCAAGTAAAGCCGATTCAAACACTTGGGAAAGCTTCACAATGAGTCAAATGAAGCCGGAGTCAGCGCATCAAGAGTCACCACACTCAGACATCTTCAGGAAAAGGACTACCAAGCCACTTCTGAGACAGAAACAACGTCAGAAGCATCTTACCTGGGCTAAGGAGAAAAAGAACTGGACAGTGAACAGTGGTCGAAAGTCCTCTTTTCAGATAAAAGTAAATTTTGCATTTCATGTTGAAATCATGGTCCCAGAGTCTGAAGGAAGACTGGAGAGGCACAGAATCTTGAAGTCTAGTGGGAAGTATCTGAAGTTAGTAATGATTTGGGGGGCCGTGACATCTGCTGGTGTTGGTCCATTGTGTTTTATCAAGTGCAAAGTCAATGCAGCCATCTTTCAGGAGATTTTGGAGCACTTTATGCTTCCATCTGCTGACAAGCTTTATGGAGATGCTGATTTCCTTTTCCAGCAGGACTTTAGCACCTGCCCACAGTGCAAAAACCACTTCTAAGTGGTTTGCTGACCATGATATTACTGTGTTTTATTGGCCAGCCAACATGCCTGACCCCTGAATCTATGGGATATTTTCAAGAGAAAGATGAGAAACAGTCGTTCCAACAATATACAGATGATCTGAAGGCTCAATAGTGTCTCAGCAGTGCCACTTCCATGCCACACTTCACTGATGCTGTAATTTGTGCTAGGAGCAAGTAATTTGCTGTAATATGTGCTGTAGACCAAGTATTAAGTGCAAAAAATGAACATACTTTAAAGAACTTGTACTTTTCTGTTTTGAAAATCCATTTTTTGATTGATCTTAGGAAATATTCTAATATTTTGAGATACTGGATTTTGGACTTTCATGAGCTGTACGCTCTAATCATCAAAATAAAAAATAAAAAAAATAAAAAAACTTTTGAAATGTTTTACTTTACATGTAGTGAATCTAGAATATATGAAAGTTTCATTTTAAAAAATAATTTACAATAAAAAAATGAACTTTTTCACGATATTCTAATTATATGACCAGCACCTGTATATAAGGTGAATAGACCTTATTCACAGCAGCGCCATCTTTGATTTTTAAAAGGAATGAAAGCGAGGCTGTGAGGGATAGAAATACATCTCTTCATTGGGTTGTACTGTCATTTAATGTGTTTTTGGATTGTTCTGCTGATGAAAGTCAGGAAAAATATCTTTCTAAGAAATTCCAGTAGAAAAAAAAAAACTATAAGTGATCTAGGTTGCAATCCCAATCAACCTGAAGTCACCCTATATATACAGCTTAGTTAGATAACAATGAAATTTTCACAGGTTTTGAGTGCACAGTATGCAAATCTAAACACATTGGTTGTAAATTTTCCAGTTTACTTTGTACAATACAATATACAATACAATATACTTTATTGTCCTGGGCTTTGTGAATGCTGCATTTCCGAATCACACAATAACACAACAAATAAATAAGTCAATCAATCACATGTATCTCACCTAAAAAAATCGAAACATGGGGACAAAACATGTAGACAGGCATCGCATTGCACAGCTAAACTGCTATTATTCCTCAAATAACTTCTGCGTATATCATAAAACTAGCAATAAATAACAATAACCAACAATAAGAATAAATAGTATAAAACAGTAATACTATAGGGTAATCAGTGCTAACCAGGGACAATCATTGGCCTTTGTTCTTGCCATTCAATATCCTAATGGAGGCAGGGACAAAAGAATTTTTAAACTGGTTAAGTCGACATTTAGGCACTCTATACCTTCTTCCTGAAGGCAGAAGCACATACTAAGGGTGTAAAATGTGAGACAGGTCAGTCAGTATCCTATGTGCCCCTCTGTACAACAGACTGCTCATATAATGTTTGGAGTGATGGATGGTCTTTCCACTCCACAATTTTCTTGGCAGTCTGGACAATATAAACAATAGTTTTTTTTAATTGTGCAGAGAGATTACCATACCAAGCTTGAATCCCATACCTGATTAGTTTCTCCAGAACAGCCTGATAGAACACAGTCCTGATTTTTTTTGCTGACACCAAATGGTCTTAGTCTCCTCAGAAAGTACAGTCTTTGTTGGAGTTTAGTATATAAAATATCAACATGAATCTGCCATGTGAGCATGTTATCAATGTAGATGCCGAGGTACTTATAGGAACACACATGTTTAATTTGAGTATCTGCAATAACAGGACTGTGGGCACCTACTGCTCTGGGGTCAAACATCTCTTCCATTTTTCTAAAATTTAAAATCAATTTATTGGCATCACACCACTGTTCAAAGTTCTTTATCTCAGAATGATCGCCAGATGGATCACTGTCTTTATGCAGTAGGCTCAGAATTGCTGTGTCATCTGAGAACTTAAAGATGAAATTTCCTGCATGTGAACTTACACAGTCATTAGTGTAGAGTGTAAAGAGCACAGGCGAGCTTACACAGCCCTGAGGAGCACCTACGTGCGTTATTTTTAAGTCTGAGAGGGTGTTATCGATCCTCACAACCTGAGTATGGCTAGTTAAGAAAGAGTGGTACCATTTGATCAGGAAAGGGTTAACATTCAACTGGCTCATTTTCTGGATCAGAAGGAGCAGGTGAACCGTATTAAAAGCGGAACTGAAACCTACGAAGAGCAAATGTGCGTAAGCTTTGCTGTCCTCTAGGTGTTTTAAAATCAGATGCGTAATACTATTAACAACATCATCGGTACCTTTTCTTTCTCTATAGATTCTTCTAGTTGACCATCACTAGTTTTGGGTGTAATTCCTTACTAAGTAATTAATTATTGACTTTTCCCTTGAAAAAGTAAAGTAAGGGATTACTCCTAATTTTTATGCAATTTAATTACAGTTACTTTTGATGTAATTTAATTAAACATTATATACACTATAGAACATTTATATATAACATCAAAATTGAATGTCTAATGATGAAATCTATGTTTTTAATGTAACCTCCTCTAAATACTTTGGTCTGAATAATTTATGCAATTTTATATTATTCATTTGTAAAAATTAAAAGAGCAGTTTCATGTCCATCCTTGTACGGTTCAACTGGCCAACGTTGATATGTGACTTATAAAGCAATCAGCAATAAGTAATGCAATACATTTCAGAGAGTAAATAGTACAGTCATCTAATTACTGTTGAAGATTTAGTAGCAAGTAATTAATTACTTTTTTTAGAGTAACTTGCCCAACACTGCCCATCACTAATAAAAAAAAACCTTGCTCCATGTCAAAATTATTTTGGTATTCTGCTAAATAATGCCGATCTCTAGACACACAATGTATTAAATGAAAAATTAATGGACAATCTTTGTCAATTTATAATAAAATAAGAAATACTGATTATCAGTATGTTACATAATCTGTTTTAAGAGTTAAATTAAATTTACGGGATAATACAGATAATACAGATGGTGACTGATGCAGTCGATTAGGAAAATGATATATGTTTTCTGGACAAATTTGGTCGTAACCAACCCAACACTTGCATTATTGTCATTGTTGCAACCATTCATTTTTTAAATAGGCCTATATATTCTTAATATACACAAAATATTTGGATATCTGATCGCTGACTTTCTAATAACATTTTAAAAACTATATCTTTCTTATGCTAATATTCAGCTGCTTAAATGCACTTAACACATGGTGAATTTTGGGTGTTGAGTGCATTTTGGGTGAACGGGGTGTTGAGGCCATAGATATGAATACGTAGATGCCACGTTCAACGAGAAACTGCTCACTGCAGAGCAAATGGGTGGGGCTTACGTCTAGCTCCTCCTCACTAGAACTCCAGCGACGAGGAGCGAATATAATTTTGGGCCTAATGGGTGGAGCTAGAATATCCAACCACACCCTAACCCTACCCACAACTCTACCCCTCCACCTCATTGGACCTCCAGAGAGGAGGAGCTGGCTTTGACTCTGCAGTGAGTACCACTTGCATTCAACCGCACCAGACACATCGGTGCACCCGCCATCTTGGAACGGTCAGAGTGTCGTTACTCACAGTAAGAATCAATGATGCCACAACATTGCACAGCTTCTGGTTGTGAAACCACCGAGATTTAAATTCCTGAAGAAATGGGATAACCCTTTCACAGGTGAGAATGTGTTGATTTGTGTATTTATATGTATTAAAGGTGCCCTAGAATTGAAAATTGAATTTACCTTGGCATAGTTAAATAATTAGAGTTCTGTACATGGAAATGACATACAGTGAGTCTCAAACACCATTGTTTCCTCCTTCTTATGTAAATTTGATTTGTGCAAAAGACCTCTGAAGAACAGGTGAATCTCAACATAACACCGACTGTGACGCAACATTCGGGATCATTAATATGTACGCCCCCAAATTTTGCATATACCAGCATATACCATGTTCAAAGCATTTGACAAGGCAGTATTAACGTCTGGAGCTGTGCACAGCCGAATCAACAGACTTTATGCAGGTAAGCAAGCAAGGACAATAGAGAAAAATGGCAGATGGAGCAATAATAACTGACATGATCCATGATATGATATTTTCAGTGATATTTGTATATTGACTTTCTAAATATTTCGTTAGCATGTTGCTAATGTAAGTTACTGTTAAATGTGGTTAAAGTTACCTTGTTTCTTACTGTATTCACGGAGACTGGAGCCGTCATTATTTTCATTATTAAACACTTGCAGTCTGTATAATTCATAAACAACTTCATTCTTTATAAATCTTTCCAACAGTGTAGCATTAGCCGTTAGCCACGGAGCACCATCAAACTCATTCAGAATCAAATGTAAACATCCAAATAAATACTATACTTACTATATCGGATATGCTGCATGACGAACACTTTGTAAAGATCCATTCTGAGGGTTATATTAGCTGTGTGAACTTTGTTTATGCAATGTATTATAGAGTTGCGAGCTGGGGGCGGGGAGCGCGAGCATTTAAAGGGGAAGCGCGCTGAATCTGTGCATATTTAATTATGCCCCAAAATAGGCAGTTAAAAAATTGAATAATAAAAAAATCTATGGGGTATTTTAAGCTGAAACTTCACAGACACATTCAGGGGACATCTTAGACTTATATTACATCTTGTGAAAAAGCATTCTAGGGCACCTTTAACTCAATATTACAGGTTTTTACTATAGCACTTTTTAATGTTTTTACTTTTACTAGGGTAACTAATCATGTTAGCTGATGCCGTCGTCTTGGATTGTGTTAGTTTAGCAAAATCAACATGCGTCTAACTACAGACGCTGTCAACTTGCTCTCTAAAGTTCACAGACCGGCCTTGACTGTTCAATATGACGGATGGCTTATATATAGCAGCCCATAGTACAGCCGCTATTGAAGCATCTATGTATACATATATATATATATATCTATGGTTGAGGCGCTCATTGGCACCCCCTCCAGCTGGTGATGTCCTAGGCAACTACCTAGTTTGCCAATGTGCCAAGAAACGGCCTTAATCATCATAAAGTATTATGGCATTTGCATTTTATTGCATGTATTGATATTTCTATCATATTCAAAATCATATAAGGGCTACTCAATTCAGATGAACATTTCAAGACAGCATGAATGAATTCATTAATCAGTCTTTCTGATTTGCTGCATAGCCATTCAGGAAAAACAATAACAAAAAAACAACTCGACCAAAAAAACAAATGCAATTAAAAGTCTAATCCTAATTCTTAGATTAGAGTCATTTAAATCCAACCTGCCTAAATCACTCTGATTAACAAATCAGCCTAAGAGTTACAGTGAATGGAGAGTATACCTACTGTGTGTGTATACAGGTTGGTTTAAATATGATTACTATGATGATTATGTTATGTTGATGACACATGAAACACAAACATATGTGTCATATTTAGAATGGTGTACAGAATAGAGTATCTGATTGTGAGTGTGTTATAGTCTTAAGTCTGTGACATCACTGTGAAAGGATTAAAGTCCAGTGAGGTCAAAGTGTGTTCAGATCAGTGTCTCTGCTTACATAATGAAATCAGCACAGCTAATCTGAGGCTGTGAACTTCTGCGAACACCAACCATGTTAAAATGTCCTTTAAGAGCTCAGTAGAGCTTCAAGGATGCAGCAAATAGAGCGGTCAGATCTTCTTCAGTGTGAGCTCGAGGAGACAGTTTAGTTACCCTCTCCTGTGAAAAATACACAACAATAAACTCAGTTAATCCCTCTAAGATAATTTTAATACATAAAATAATATAATTATTTTATTTACTTAATTATAATAGTAATTGGTATAATGTTGCACCAGAGTGTTGCATTTTAAGCCGGGGCTATAAAACAAGCATAAATACCATATTAATGTATTTAAAATACTTTGTTATGATGCTAAAATTGCCTTTAAAATAAGCATTAATGATGCAGCTTATACATAGCATAATTTTACTTCATACACTTTAATGCGGGAGGGACAATTGGAGCTCCTGTTGAAGACCCCTGAATGATATAATAACATTTTTTTAATGTTATATATACACACACTGAACAAAATTATAAATGCAACACTTTTGTTTTTGCCCCCATTTTTCATGAGCTAAACTTAAAGATCTAAGACTTTTTCTATGTACACAAAAGGCCTGTTTCTCTCAAATATTGTTCACAAATCTGTCTAAATCTGTGTTAGTGAGCACTTCTCCTTTGCTGAGATAATTCATCCACCTCACAGGTGTGGCATATCAAGATGCTGATTAGACAGCATGATTATTGCACAGGTGTGCCTTAGGCTGGCCACAATAAAAGGCCACTCTAAAATGTGCAGTTTTACTGTATTGGAGGGTCCGGGGGGGGTCCGAAAACGAGTCAGTATCTGATGTGACCACCATTTGCCTCACGCAGTGCAACACATCTCCTTCGCATAGAGTTGATCAGGTTGTTGATTGTGACCTGTGAAATGTTGGTCCACTCCTCTTCAATGGCTGTGCAAAGTTGCTGGATATTGGCAGGACCTGGAACATGCTGTCGTATACGCCATCCAGAGCATCCCAAACATGCTCAATGGGTGACATGTCAGGTGAGTATGCTGGCCATGCAAGAACTGGGATGTTTTCAGCTTCCAGGAATTGTGTACAGATCCTTGCAACATTGGGCAGTGCATTATCATGCTGCAACATGAGGTGATGGTTGTGGATGAATGGCACAACAATGGGCCTCAGGATCTCGTCACAGTATCTCTGTGCATTCAAAATGCCATCAATAAAATGCACCTGTGTTCGTTGTCCATAACATATGCCTGCCCATACCATAACCCCACCGCCACCATGGGCCACTCGATCCACAACGTTGACATCAGCAAACCGCTCACCCACACGACAACATACATGCTGTCTGCCATCTGCCCTGTACAGTGAAAACCGGGATTCATCCGTCAAGAGAACACCTCTCCAAAGTGCCAGACGCCATTGAATGTGAGCATTTGCTCACTCAAGTCACTTAAGATGACGAACTGCAGTTTGATCGAGACCCCGATGAGGACGACGAGCATGCAGATGAGCTTCCCTGAGATGGTTTCTGACAGTTTGTGCAGAAATTCTTTGCTAATGCAAACCGATTGTTGCAGCAGCTGTCCGGGTGGCTGGTCTCAGACCATCTTGGAGGTGAAGATGCTGGATGTGGAGGTCCTGGGCTGGTGTGGTTACACGTGGTCTGCGGTTGTAAGGCCGGTTGGATGTACTGCCAAATGCTCTGAAACGCCTTTGGAGACAGCTTATGGTAGAGAAATGAACATTCAATTGACAGGCAACAGCTCTGGTGGACATTCCTGCAGTCAGCATGCCAATAGAGGGTATGCACGTGACATCACAGTCAACCGTTACGACTGCAGTCACGCCCACTGAGTGGCACAAAGACTGAGTGGCAGCATTGGTTTTCAGCGTGAATGCAGTGGAAAAACGCATCCAAAACGGGAAAGAGCTTTGTGATTGACTGTACAAATAGCTTTGACACAAACCCTGAGGTATATATTTAAAAACTGCAGAAAGCAACAGGAAAAAAAGCAAATGGATCACTGCAATTCACAGAAACAGCTCGACTCCAGGCAGAGAAACAAGGATTTACAGTTATAATTTTGTGTCAAATTGTTGGATTTTGAGGTAAAATCATACCGTATATATTGTATTGTTATATATTATGTTGACAATTCAATTAAATATTTTCCATCTTATATTCTGCATAATTGGGTGTTTTTAAATAAACAACACTGACAAAAACTATAATATAAAACTGTATATGTTTTAGGGCTGGACAATATGACGATATAACATTGATATAAGTGATTACATGGATTTAAACCTACCTATATTGTAGTTATATAAAATATTCACAGGCAGATTTGCTTTATGTATTTCCCTGCCGTCGAAATCAGGCACATATAAATGTCAGGAAACACGATTCCTGGCTGCATTTCAATATCCATGGATTAGGTTTATTTGACAAGTTGTAAGAAACACATTCAATTCCAACCTTTAGTGTAATCATTTGTTTTACTCGTGTTTTCGCAGTTTCCCCTATTAAATACAGTCATGTAGCAGGTTCTTTTGCCACTCAGTCCAGCTGAGGGAGCGTGTACCCTCTATTGCACGCTCCCTCGAAACTTGCGACATCTGTGGCATTGTGCTGTGTGATAAAACTGCACATTTTAGAGTGGCCTTTTATTGTGGCCAGCCTAAGGCACACCTGTGCAATAATCATGCTGTCTAATCAGCATCTTGATATGCCACACCTGTGAGCTGGATGGATTATCTCGGCAAAGGAGAAGTGCTCACTAACACAGATTTAGACAGATTTGTGAACAGTATTTGAGAGAAATAGGCCTTTTGTGTACATAGAAAAAGTCTTAGATCTTTCAGGTCAGCTCATGAAAAATGGGGGCAAAACAAAAGTGTTGCGTTTATAATTTTGTTCAGTGTATATATGGTTGAGGTGCTCATTGGCACCTCCTCCAGCTGGTGACATCCTAGGCAACTGCCTAGTTTTCCTAATATGCCAAGAAACGGCCTTAATCTTCATAACAATATAATAATAATGAGTTACACTTTATTTTAATGTGTCCTTGTAAGAGAATAATTGTACATTTAAGTACTGAGTAACATTAATTAACAGTGTGTACTTACTATAGGGTTAGGTTTAGGGTTAGTTGCACGTAAATATGCATAATTTACTGTTATTACTATAGTAAGTACATGTGACATGTAAAAAGGACACTGTAAAATAAAGTGTTACCTAATAATAATAATAATGATTATAAAAAGTAATTTTAGCTGAAGGAACTCAGCCATATTTCTCTCTTATTTTCGGGTGTTGGGTGATTTTTGATGGAGCAGAATTTCAGCTTTCAGCAAAAAATGATCTCTGTAGCACTTTTTAGTACAGGGACGTAACGTGATTTGTTGACCTGAGGGATGGTGCCCTTCACCAAAGATGGAATGTCCTCTTTAGTGTAGCCAATTGCAGACAAGCCATCCTCCACTTCCAGGTCATACAGAAACGATCTGAGAGTGTCCGCCAACACACGGCCAGCATCCTCTTTCTTGACGTTCCTCACATCAGTACCTTATAAAACACATACACAATCTGTAACATAAACGTCCATCCATCATCAATTAAATCGAACAGTGTTCTTAAAAGTAGCATTATCTATAAAATCATCCACAAAAATGACAGTGAATAACATATAATCAATGCACCCCAAATAGGTTTTACACAATAAACATTTAACTTTCCAATACAACACAACTGGTTACATTTCTTTAATAACTTTTCTGAAAGTTACGTTTTAAATCTTTATAAGCATTACATCACATTACAGTGCTTATATTTGACACAATGTTGAGATTAGCTTTCCATGTGTGTTACCTAGTATTTGTGCTGCCTCCAGGTGGCGCTCAGGACACATGTTTGCAGTAAAAGTAAAAACAGCAGGTGAAGTAAGAACTACAGAGAGTCCATGAGGCTGAAAGAAAAAGGGACAGTAAAACTATAGCATGAAAAACACTGGGAATCTGCCATGAAGAAAAACACATGAAAATTATTGTGAGATCCCATCAATATTGGAAGTACTAGAATTAGTACTATTATGTATTACAGAATATATAATGTGTGATATTTCATGCATTAGGCTAGAAACACACTATCAATAAAAGTTTGGGGTCAGTAGAATTTTTTAATGTTTTTGAAACACTTATTTTATTCAAATACAGTAATATTGTAAAATAATACTATAAATTAAATGTTTTCTGTTTTAATATATTTTAAAATGGAAATTAGAATTTATTCCTATGATGGCAATACTGAATATTCAGCAGACATAACTTCAGAAATCATTCTGATTTGGTGCTCAAGAAACATTTATTATCATTACCTAATTGTATTGTATCTTATTTCTTTTTATTTTGGAAACAGTGATACATATATTCAGGATTCTTCTATGAATAGAAAATTCAAAAGAACAACATTTAAAATAAAAATTGTTTGTAACATTATGTCTTTACTGTCACTTCATAAATGTATTTAATCCTGACTACATAAAATAATTTCATAATAAAAAATAAAAGAAAATCAGAACCCCAAACTTTTGAATGATGTTTATATTTACCACTATAGGATGTTCTACATTGTAGCCTTTAGCCCTGTGAGTTTTGACATTCCCGGCAATAGGATATGACATTCCGTGACTTGAACATAGAAAAAGAACAATCAACAAGGCATTATCAGATAATTTCCACATATACATACACAATAGAACTATTGGAAGCACATCACTGTCCATGTGATTTTCCTCTGCATACTGGATTTAAATGAAAGTTGTGTTATCATAAAAGTTGCGTATTGTCACAAAGGTAAATGTTTGTGTCACTGACTATCGATTACTAACTTTCAACCAAAGCTGCGAGATCTCTATGCCTTTCCTTAAACTCTCACAGCAATAAATTCAGTCCACCTGTGCTGTCTGTTCTGATATGTGCAAATATGGAAAATTGTGACATTGCAGCACTAGCGATTCCATTAGCAGTCTCTTAAGTGTGTTGTGATTCGATGCTGCCAAACTCATTACCAGAATCAACTCTTTTGTGTGTTCATTTAATGTTAGTTCTATTTAATTACCATAAATGGACTCCTGCATTGCCAAAGCCAATTCCTGCAAACACACTGGCCAGGTGCATGCTGGAGCGAGCCTCCACATCTCCCGCATCACACACCGCCCTACAACACACACGTCTTCATATCTTGCCAATATTACATTTAAATATAATACTTTTAAAACTGCTAAAAATCAAAAATCTAATTTTTTGAGAAGTATCCAAATATTCAATAAACAACAAATAATCACATGACCTCGCTCTACATACCGTTTCAAGTATTTGGCAACGATCTTGAGAGCGTGTCTCGCCCAAACATCACTGATTGGATTGCTGCCCTGGTAAGCGGGGCGATTAATGGGATTGGGTGGGCAAGGACTTCTCAGGTTATACGGCAATGCAGTGAATGACTCTAATGCGTGACTATAAAGAGAAAGATTTAAACCAAACACAATCAATATCAAAACCTAAATGAATATCATAATCTTTTTTAAAGAAACTAATACTTTTATTTAGCGAGAATGCATAAACTAATAAAAAATTACTAAAGTTTTCTAAAAAATGTGTCACAGTTTCCACAGATATATTAAGCAGTACGACTGTTATCGACATTGATTATAATAATAATAATAATAAATGTTTCTTGAGCACAAAATCAGCAGATTAGAAGGGTCATGTGAAACTGAAGACTGGAGTAATCATGCTGAAAAATCAGCTTTGCCATCACATGAACCAAAAGGGAAGTTAATAAAGCAGGTTTGCACAGAATGAGCAAAACCTGGAATCATCAAATTGGTTCTTTCTGTCAATAAACTTACATTTTCTTGCTGTACAGTAAAGGAATTTGGTGATTGCCTTGGTTTGAATGTGGTTAATAAATAAAGTGTTCATGTAAACACACCAGAGCACGTCAAACCCGCTGTTAGCTGCCACTCTGGATGGCATGTGAAGAGTATGTAGGGGATCCACCATTCCTAAAGTAGGCTTTAAGGCTCGATTTGCAATACCTGAAAAGACACACACATTAAAGTGCTAAATTTACACAACAAACACAGTACAAAGATCTAAACCTTTACCATTACACCTTAACTATTTAACCATTATCTCATCTTAAACCTCAACACTTAATTCAGAATTCAGTGTTTACGCACACTGAGAACAGAGACGAAATGTTAATGAGTAAAATGTTTCTGCGAACCAGTTTTGGCCTTCATGTCCTCAAAGTCAAAGATCGCCACTCCTGTGGTTTCACTCCCCGTTCCAGCCGTTGTAGGAACTTACACATGCACAGACATACAGTCACACAAAATGGAAAAAAAATATATATATATATATGTAAGTATAATGTATCAGCATATTAATGAAGGTTGATCTATGGTCAATGTTTGGCCTCTTGAGCTGTGGTCTGTAGTTATCTGCATATGCTAAATGGTGACCATTAAAGAATTAGTTCACTTCAGAATAAAAATTTACTCACCCCCATGTCAACCAAGATGTTCATGTCTTTCTTTCTTCAGTCGAAAAGAAATTAAGGTTTTTGAGGAAAACATTCCAGGATTTTTCTCCATATAGTGGATTTCAGTGGGGTACAACGGGTTGAAGGTCCAAATTGTAGTTTCAGTGCAGCTTCAAAGGGCTCAACATGATCCCAGCCAAGGAATAAGGGTCTTATCTAGCAAAACAATCAGTCATTTTCTAAAAAAAAAACAAAATGTATATACTTTTTAACCACAAATGCTCATCTTGCACTGCTCTGCGATCCACCACGCATGACATAATCATGTTAGAAAGGTCATGCGTGACATAGGCGGAAGTACCAGGGCAAAAAACTCCTCCAACTTCAAAATCGTCCGATATCATTTTTTTTTTTAACTTTTTTTGTAAAGGGTGTTTGGCCTTAATCTTTGAACGTTCACTTTGTCGACACTGGATCTGTACTTCCGCCTACGTCACGCATGACCTTTCTAACATGATTACGTCATGTGTGGCGTATCGCAGAGCTAGTGCAAGATGAGCATTTGTGGTTAAAAAGTATAAAAATTGTATTTATTTTTTTTAGCAAATGACCTTTTTGCTAGATAAGACCCTTATTCCTCGGCTGGATCGTATAGAGCGCTTTGAAGCTGCACTGAAACTACAGTTTGGACCTTCAACCCGTTGTACCCCACTGAAGTCCACTATATGGATGAAAATCCTGGAATGTTTTCCTCAAAAACTTTAATTTCTTTTCGACTAAAAAATAAATACATGAACATCTTGGATGACATGGGGGGGAGTTCATTATCAGAAGTGAACTAATCCTTTAACAAGAGAGAGAAACAGAAAGGAAGAAAATGTCTTTGCATGTCTTTGTACCAGCGATTAGTGGCTTCAGTGTGGCTGTGATGGGTTTTCCTTTTCCAATTGGTGCATTGACAAAGTCTAGAAATTCTGCCTCTGGATGAGATGCATAGAGATTGGCTGCTTTACAGGTGTCAATCACAGAACCTCCGCCCACAGCAACATACACATCAAAATGTCCTTTTTTGGCAAAATCAATCGCTGCTTTAAAGCTGAAAAGAGAAAGAGAACTTCCGTTTATAATCAGAAACACTTAGATGATCATCAGCAAAAACTGACAATAATTAGCCCATTTTTTGACCTTTTGTCAGTTGGTTCTACTCGCACATCCTCAAAGATCTTATATTTGACTCCATGTTTTGTCAGTGAGTCCAGCACTGCTGCAACAGGTGGCAGCTGAGACAGGGTTCTATCTGTCATCAGACACACATTACGTGCTCCCATGTTCTGCAAATCCTGTTCAAATCAGCCAAAACAGCACAACTAATGACAAATGCAAAACTGAAATGACATGAAGTGAACAGACTTTAAGATAAAGAGCAATAAGATGAGCATTAATAGAACCTAATCAGTTCAATGCTTACAAACAGTGCTCATAAAAAAACATGAACAACATGACTGTGAGTATATGATGACGGGTGGAAAAAAAAGGTCCTTTACCATGCCAATTTCTCTGGTAACTCCTGCTCCAAATCTGATATTTGAACAAGCCATCTGAAGCAGAACAACAAAAAAATTAAATGAATAACCACGATAATGATAAAAACTTCTATTATTATTATTATTATTATTATTATTATAAATACCTAATGTCATAATGTAATTCCTGGATATTCACAGACTCACAATTATAAACCGAAATCTCTTTCCTTGACTGACTGACATTCATTAAGATTAAAGTATTTCACTATAAATATATGTAAATTATTTAATACTGTATTAAAAACTATACTATATAAGTGGTGAAACTATATTCCACAATGCATAACTATTACATATTAAATGAATGTTGTGTGCTTACTTCAAATGCGTAGTCTGTTTTCCGCTCACAAATATGAGCCTCACCTGCAGAAACTACACACAAAATCTCTCACATATTGCAAAGTTAATTTATTCAGAGAAAAAGCACTGACTGAAATATCTTACCTCGGTTATAAGTGTGGGAATACGCTTGAGAATGAGCGGGACATCTGCATCTATAAAACATAATATGGCATGCAAAAAAATATTGCTGATATATCAGTTGTTACTAATCCATATTACTTTATTCTGTGTATAACAAAAGGGAGGTGCTTGGCAGGACGACTCGGTAACAATTCTGAAAAATAAAATGCAAGACTAAAGCTGACATTCTGCCAAATATCTTCTTTTGTGTTCCACATAAAATATATATAAATATATAAATAAATAAATAAATAAATAAATAAATATATATATATTTTTTTTTTTTTTTTTTTGGAGGTGAACTGTCCCTTTAAGGGGTTGTTTGCAACTCTCGGGTCACTGAGTAGAGACAACATAGCCTATACACATACCCATAACTAAGCCTATACATAAATTACAAATATAAAAATCCACATACTAAAAACACACCTTAATACCTTAACGATATGAACTGAAATACTGAAACTTACGCCGCACTCGCGAGCTGGCGCATCAGATGAGCGACTCTCTCACCGCCTGCCATGATTTCTGCTCGTGCCCTCTATCGGGCGCCCACTATAGTTGACCGTGTCCGTCCGCCACCTGCTGACAGGTATGCGCTCATGACTGAGGCGGAAACATGATTGTGTGTGTTGGTAAATGTCTGAAATAGAATCAATTCAAATTACCTTTATTGTCGTACCTAAAACACACAAGTGTAGTGATAGGTTAAAATCTTTGGTACATCCTCCGAACACATTTACAAGGCATGACATTACATAAATAAACAAAAATAATACCATGTCATAGATTATGACCTGCTTATGTTGAATATCAAAGTATTTTTGTGTCTATTTGTTAATTATGGATTTGTGAACACATTAATGTTTTTAGATTTGTGGAGTAAAAGTTATAGCTTTCATTTTGAAGTAAAAAAAATTATAATTAGACCCTTGGGGTAAGATGACTCTTCCCCCCTACCTCCCAGAATTGGCACGGAAGGCCCCAAGTGGCATGTTGTTTCTTGTGTTATTATTTTTAAATGTAATAATTACTGTAATTAATGGGGGTTTTATTTAGTACTTCCATGGATTATTCAGCCAACTTTGCTTTATAATCTATAGGTTAGTTGAGTGAAATCATTAATTTTGCATTCATAGTGTTGCTGTTATGACATATCTTCAATTAAAATATGGGCAATTAAGTGAGTAAATATTCATATGCCTAGTGTAAATAAGTCGTAGAATAATTGTACCTTTCAGATGAATCTCTTTTACTGAGATTCTGCTTTGTCTGTCATCAGCTATTCAATTATAATCAACTAAATTGTCAAAATAAAATTTTAAATACAATTATGTATTAAGTATTTTACGTTAATGATTAAACATATAAATAGGGGGGGGGGGGGGGGGGGGGGTCATCCCCCATCTTCCTCCAATATATTTTTTACACAATATAGTCTAATTTCCAGTGTTTTACGGGCCTACAAAAATTACTTTTAATTTGAACTGTTTGGTGTGAAGCAGCTGTTTGTGTTTTACTAACTTTATCGGAACACTTTTTATAACGAACTACTTTGAGATAGGCTAGCTAACTAATCTGTCAGTAATTATACAGAATAATAGAAATTATTAGGAACACACACACACACACAAACACACACACACAAACGTTTTATTTTATCTAAATGAGGGAAACTAATTAGCCTACTTGCAGTTATAAAACACTAGACCCATCTAATCCAAGTTATAAAAGTAAGCTTTTCAAACACTTGTCAAATTTCTGAGAATGACGTTAGTTGTGTAATGTAAGTGACGTAAGTTGCCCTCCCTCGGCGTCATCAGCAGAGTCTGTTAATTACCGGCGGTTGAATCTGATTGATTCATTAACACGAATTAAGAAAAGCCCGGTAAATTCAGAAGATACTGACTCTCGATTCAATCTACGGTGTGATACTAAACACTGGACAGAATGCAAGAGCATTTTCATTTTTACTGAACAGCAGCCAATTATTCTGTCATACTCATTCTGGTGATTCTGTCAAGATGACAGTGATTCTGTAACTCATTCTGGTGATTCTTGCATCCCGCGTTATATAAATAAACCCCAGGCAGCGATGCTCGCGCTGCACCCACAGCAGACTCACAAACATCCGGAGAGCACCTGAGGTGAGCATGAACTCAATACATGCCTTTTACGCAATTACATAAATGATAACTTTAGCTGTTCTAATAAGTGTATGTGCTACTTAATGTTTTTATTTAATTAATAAATGACTGTTTTAAAATAATGAAATGGAATCAGCGCGAAGTTTCTTAGCCACACCGGATCAGGGGTCCAAAAGTCTTAGACCACATTAAAAATCTGAGATTTCTTTTTTGTTTGTTTCAAAGCAAGAAATAAACAAAGGTATGCAATAGAATTGTGAAGGAAACATGTTATGACGTAAAACTACACTGCAAAACAAGAGCCTATACATTAAATATTAAAAACAGTATAGCTACAAAAGGTCAGATGTTCTTCCACTGCTCTTTGGAGCAAGGGTAACACTTTTCAATAAGGTCTTATTTGTTAACAGTAACGTTAGTTAATGTATTAGCTAACATAACAATGAGCAATGCATTTGTTACAGTATTAATCTTTGTTAATGTTAAGATAATAAAAAAAGCTGTCGTTCATTGTTGGCTCATGCTACAGTGGTTTACAGTGCATTAATGTTAACAAATACAACTTTTGTTTTTAATAATGTAGCCTATTAGTAGCCTAAATTTTGAAATTAACATTAACAAGATTAATAAATGCTGTATAAGTATTGTTCATTCTTAGTTCATCTAAAGTAGTTAATGTTAACTAATGAAACTTTATTGTAAAGTTACTAAACATGCATCATTAGTGCTGCTGTCATTTAAAGAAAAATACAAAATAAATAGCAAATTCCTTAAACGTTTATCTAATTTGTAAGGAAAAGCTTTGTATTAAATAAGAACAATGTGGAAAAATATTCACTTTAGGAATACTTTAGGATTCCATATATGGGTATGTATTAGTCTAATTTAATTATTTAATTAAAGTATAAATTTTTATTAATTTTGACTGGGGCGATATATAGGCCTATAAGAAGAATAGTTTGTCATGCATAAGGCATACATTAAAGAAAAATCATGAAGTCTCAACCAAGTCCTGGAAACTATTTTATCGCCTATTGTACTACTGCCTAGGCTACTGTATATTATACTCGCCAACTGTATATTACGTTTATTCAGATTCCAGGGAATTTCCCTCAATGAAGCTGCACGTGCTACTCGCTGCGGTGACTCTCGGTGTCCACGTCTCGCTGTCTGAGTCCGCTCCAGGACACACGGACACTCAGCTGCCTTTTCTGATGCGTTTAGGAGAGGAGTACTTCTTCAGGATGGACAACACCGCTCACAGCCCGCGCGCGCCCGACCGGAGATCCCCGTCACGCACCGAGGCACTTCAGCTGCAGCTCACGCAGCGGCTGTTAGGAGGCAAAGTCGGTAGTGTCGGTAACGGGATCATGAACAGCTTCTTGGAACGCGAGCGCCGGTCTCAGGACCCGCCAATCTCGCTGGATCTGACTTTTCACCTGTTGCGCGAGGTGCTGCAGATGGCGCGAGCCGAACAACTGGCCCAGCGCGCGAGCAACAACCGCAAAATTATGGACGATTTAGGGAAATAAATAATGAATTACACAAAAAAATGTTTTTAATTCCATTTCTAAAGTATTATAAGACATGTTTACGGTTTACCCTTGTGAATACTTTGAGTTTAGTGTCTTTTCCCATCTCTCTTAATGTATTCAGAAACAGGCATTATTGACATATACAAAAGAGACTGTTTATACATTTATTCATAATTCTTTATTTTGTATTTTATTCAGCAGTAAAGATTTAATTTTTAACAGTTGTGGATTATACCTGTTCAAATTTCTAACTTTAATGTAGGCCTAGTCTATGATTGTCAAAGTAACAAAATATTAACAGCTTTTTTCTGGAACTTCACTGGGATGTTGCAGGTTTACGAACTTAGTCTGATTTTATTTTGGCACATTTAACCAGGAAAAAGAGAAAACATGGCGTGGTCCATCCTCAGATGTCTGGCTGGGACCGGCATTTACCTAAATGTATGGAAAAGATGAGAAAGTGAGATGGAGAGACCGATGGAGATGGATAGACAGATAAATGGAGACCGTGAGAAAGACAGACAGAGCAAACTGATTTGTGGTTAGAACAATCTACAGAATCTATCTATGTTCACATGAAATAATGTTGAATTGACTTGAAAGGTCAAGAAGAGGCAGGTCAGAGTTTGGCTAAAAAAACCTCTTTCTGATTTTAAAATTAACTGAATTTAGCACATGAGAGTGATATTGTGAAATAATATGGCCATAAGACATGAAATCAATGTATGTTCAAAATTATAATTTTGCAATATAATTCACTTAATTTTACTGAAATATTTATTTTACAAAAAAGTATATCAATCGCCAATAATATCACTAATATCACAATTTAAACACATGACCCCAAAATATGGACGTTTTTATAATTTATATAACATATATTTATGAAAAGAAGAATAAATTATAAAAGCGTCCATATTTTGGGGTCAATCATAAGGTATAATCTCAGCAAAATGTAAGGTGATCCAAACTCAGTAGAAGCTGATTTATGATCCATAATGTCCTCAGATTCCAATTGTGTCTTTCAGTATCTTAACTTTAAACATTACTGACCCATCCTAAAAAAGTATGTAATTCCAAGGAATTACAAATATGGATGAGATTAGAGGAGGGAGAAACCCGTACCTGAGTTGGCACATCTGTAGAAGGGTTGAGACTGGAGTCTGGAGCGGGCGTAAATAAGGGCGTGTTCTCTGCCGGGTTGATGTTCACTGATTGGTTGGGTTTGGATGACATTTGAGAGGTGTCTGCTGTCGTTGCTGGGGGGTTCGGTACAGGTGTTTGTCTCTGCGGGATGGGTGTTGTCCTTGAAGATGCTTGAGTCTCAGGAATAACAGTACCTGCTAATTCTTCTTCATCATCATCCTCTTCATTGTCGTCACCATCTATAATAAGAGAAAGATCTCTTATAAAGAGACAGATTCCAAAAAAACCTTACCTGACACCTTAGGTTAGGATTAGAGTTAGTTTTACCCCTGATGAAGTCTATACTGAGTATTGCTCTTCGTTCAGGCTGGAAGTTTGCAGTGAAATGATCCATATTTTCATATCCACGCTCCACCTTTTCTAAATGAGACACATTCCTGCCTTCTGCAATCCTAACATGAGACAGAATGAATTAGATGGCATAAAACACAAGTGTCTGAAAGTTTAAATATTTTTAGAATCAGTAAAATGGTGATTTGAATCTTACTTCTGTAGTAGAGGCTTTGTATTCTGTTAGAGAGACATTTCGATTAGAGACTTCATTGCTTAAGAAAAATGTGCTTTCTCTTCTATTTATTTTCTATTTTCTTTTCTTTCTTTTTCTATAATTATATTACATTAAGTGTTTGTTGGTTTGTTTTTAAGAAAAGAAAAAAGCATGCAATAAAGAATTTTGTAGACCTGCAGGAAGATGGCCATCTCGGATTCCTCCATTGTCTGAATTCCTGTCTCCACTAGTTTGGCTGCGTTATCCAAGTGCTCTCTGTACCTGCACAGGTCATTACTGTGATTAGCAGATTTTGTAAACATGCACATGCATAAACATACTTAGTATGGGAAAATAGAGAAATCATGATGAGAGCATTATTTGCTCATCTGTTGTTTATCTACCATTCAAAATTTTGGGGTCAGTAAGATTGTTTAATGTTTTGAAAGACGTCTCTTATGCTTTGTAATATATTTTAAAAAGTCATTTATTCCAAAGCTGAATTTTCGGCAGCCAGTCTTCAGTGTCACATAATCCTTTAGAAATCATTCTATCATTTTTGGGCAAACTATGATACATTTTTTCAAAAGTACTGCATTTATTTGAAATAGAAATCTTTTGTAACATAAAGGTCTTTACTGTCACTTTTGATCAAATTTAATGCATCCTTGCTGAATAAAAATTATAATTTCTTACCCCATACTTTTGAATGGCATATAATGTTATGCATAATAGTAAAGTATATTTTAAGGGTTAGATCACCTAAACATGAAATTCTGTCATTAAATTAAGCTATTTTTGATGAAATCCGAGAGGTATATGACAGCAATATAATCACCACTTTCCAGAAAGGTACTAAAAACCTCGTTAAAACTTGACTACAGTGGTTCAACCTTAATTTTATGATGCGACAAGAATACTTTTTGTGCGCAAAACATAACAAAAATAATGGCTTTATTCAACAATATCTTCTCTTCTGTGTCATTCTCATACATTGTTTACGTCAAAGTCCCTTTAAGACAAGTCATTTCACTCCGCGGCCATCTTTGAAACGCCTCTCGGGCATCCTGGGCATCATGCAATCTCTTTGAATGGGGAAACATCAAATTCTCCAAAACTGTTCGCCAACCTTACGATTAAATTTCATATTTGAAATCACCAATGAAATCTAACAACATCCGGCTCATAAATTTAGTTTCTAAACGCTCGAATCATGACAAAAAAAAACTGTATTTTTCAGGCTGGATCAAGCGAATGCGCATGCGCAGACCTAAATGCGCATCTCTTCGGAGGCGCGCGTCTGACTGTTTCTATAGAAACCGGTGATTCTAACGGCCGCTGAAGTGACGCGATGACTTTACCAGTCGGCGATTGGCTCTTATTTAGAAGGCGGGACTTATTACGCCATATTGCGCGTTACACTTTCTCCCATTCAAAACAATACGAGTGACGCGTCTTGTGTTATTCTATAGTCTTTGTTTACGTTCAGCACTTCCAGGTTCTACGGCAGAATGCAGACTCATTATTGGCCGGCACCTGCGTCAGCATCACACGCATGCGTCGTGCTGCTCATGTGTGCAGCTTTGGCTAATATGGAGCCGGCATTCGGATGTAAACACGGAAGCCTGCACTGCGTCACCTGCATAAGGATAACTACAGGGAAGAGAAGAGATTGTTGAATAAACTCGTTATTTTTGTTTTGTTTTTGCGCACAAAAAACTATTCTTGTCGCTTCATGAAATTAAGGTTGAACCACTGCAGTCACGCTGACTGTTTTAACGATGTCTTTAGTACCTTTCTGGGCCTTGAAAATGGTGATTATTTTCGCCATCAAGTCATATACCTCTTGGATTTCATCAAAAAATATCTTAATTTAATGAACGAAGGTCTTACGGGGTGAGGGTGATTAAATAATGACAGAAATTAAATTTTTGGGTGATCTAACCCTTTAAATTAAATTAAATTAAAAGTATTTTTTATCAGAATAGCAGCTGTTCTTCATGATTATTTGTCACATGTTACAGACAGTTACCTGTCATCAGAAATGTGACCTTCGATATTATTTTTATTTTTGTGTGTTTGTGTGTGTGCATGTACTTGCGCTGTAGGCCACTGATGTAATCGAGTTTCTCCTGCTGTTCGGCAGTGATCTTTAGTGTGAGGTCTCCTCTGCGCTCTTCCAAAAGAGCGTACAGACGATCAAACCACTCGCATACACGAGACTTCTGCCTACGGCCATTTTCCTACACAAACACACACGCACTGGCATCATTACTAGGACCGTAATGTAAGAAATCAACCTGAGAGTTATGATGCAATGGAATTGGTCAACAAAAAAAGGATCAGTCATTGATAATGATAATACACACAGACACTGACCTCCACAGATCTGCAGCTTTCCTCTAGCTGACTGATGATGCCCTGAATTCTGTCATTGTTGCCAACCAACACAGCAACGCCATCAGACAACTCTGTCTGCACACACAATCACAGATATATAAACTGATCAATCATCATGAGATAAAGAATACAGAGGTGCAGAGAGATGATAATAAGAAAAGCCGAACGATAGACAAAAAAAGTCTCACTTTCTGGGTCTCGTAGACAGATTTGAGTGGAGCAACCTCACAGGACTGATGACTCCCAAACACTTTACATAAGGAACAAGTGGGAACGGAGCAGGTCACACAGTATATATTAATCTTCTCTTCCTGATGCTCCTCACACATCAACTCATCATTCTTCACATCTGGCTCAGGCTTACTGCTGCTGACAGAGAATCAGACAGATTTTTACTTAAATTGTCTATCTTTTTGCCTACCAGTGTTTTTAAAAAATGTACACCCATCAGGCATAACTTTATGACCACCTTCCTAATATTGTGTTGGCTGCGACACACGCACCCGGCCATCCACGTGATGTAAAAGAAAAATGCAATTCATCAGACCAGGCCACCTTCTTCCATTGCTCCGTGGTCCAGTTCTGATGCTCCTGCACCCACTGTAGGTGCTTTCAGCGGTGAACAGGGTCAGCATGGGCACCCTGACTATGCAGCCCCATACACAACAAACTGTGATGCACTGTGTATTCTGACACCCTACTATCAGAATCAGCATTAACTTCTTGAGCAATTTGAGCTACAGTAGCTCGTCTGTTGGATCGGACCACACGGGCCAGCCTTCGCTCCCGCCAGTTCACCACTGTTCCTTCCTTGGACAATTTTTGATAGATACTGACCACTGCAGACCAGGAACACCCCACATAAGCTGCAGTTTTGGAGATGCTCTGACCCAGTCGTCTAGCCATCACAATTTGGCCCTTGTCAAACTCGCTTGAATCCTTACACTTGCCCATTTTTCCTGCTTCTAACACATCAACTTTGAGGACAAAATTTACTTGCTGCCTAATATATCCCATGCACTAACAGATGCTGTGATGAAGAGATAATCAGTGTTATTCACTTCACCTGTCAGTTCTCATAATGTTATGCCTGATCGGTGTATATGAATGTACAGAGAATAGAACAAGAATGAAGAATAAATAAAAAACAACAAAGAAAAACACAACAAATTTCCAAGCAATGAAATACTCACCTCCCTATAATAGTAACACAATCACTGCTGTGATGATATCACAGCATATCATTTGTTTAGTATAATTTGTTTTAGATATCTGTTTAGTTTAATTTTCTTTTAGTTTGCATTAGAAGTGCACAGTGAGAGAAAGTAACAGTCTAACTGCTGTTGCTCATGTTGATGTGTTTCCAAATGTGTGTGTGGTAGTGGTGGTGGGGGGACTGATAAACACAAGATGTGTCTGAAATAGCTCCTGTCACATTGGCCTATTTATAAATATAGTCCAGCACACACACAAATGACCATGTGCTTGAATAGAATAGAATAGAATAGAATAGAATAGAATAGAATAGAATAGAATAGAATAGAATGTCTGAGTTGCAACAGGATTCCAAATGATTAGACATTAAAATGATTAGAGAAAGTGAAATGAAGCTGTAAGTCTTAGTTATAGTAATAATACCTGCTGGATTCCTGTTTGTACATATCTATGATGTTCTCCACCAGCAGGTTCCTCTGTAGGCCATACACCCCATGTCTATCCAGAACCACTTCATGCCTACAGGATGGGCAGCGGAACCGGCCGCCTGAGCCCAACGAAGAACCTCCTCGTGTGGGCAAGTAGGGGTTTGAGGCCTGAAACGTACACACAAATGTTTTTGTTATATATATTTTGGCTTTTACTTAAATTATTTCAAATTTTCCTTACAAAGGATTGGTACTGTACAATCTCAGACATTAAATGTAAATAAAACAACATTGTAAATATGTCGACAGAATAAATACTACTTTACCTGTAATAATAATGAGCAAAAAAGATCAATTATGATGCCATTACTAATGATAAAAATAAAATAATAGTAACAATAATAAAATCTTTTTTTGTGTGTGTGATTCAATAGTTTCAGTTCTGCACTTATTACTCATTAAAATATTTTGTCTAGCTTAGTACCAAATCCAGCATGTTTTTTTTTACACTCTTGTTTTAACTGTATAGGACTTGAGGATGTAACATATGTTCCCAATTCTGATATTTTAATGACTCTTAAAATGTTACCTCTT
Organism: Ancherythroculter nigrocauda; assembly: GCA_036281575.1. Lineage (NCBI taxonomy): Eukaryota > Metazoa > Chordata > Actinopteri > Cypriniformes > Xenocyprididae > Ancherythroculter > Ancherythroculter nigrocauda. The sequence continues at coordinate 36,627,787 of VTFQ01000008.1, forward strand.
TAATCATTTTTCTTTTCATAACCTTAATACTTGAACAAAATCCCACTCTCTTTTACTACTTACTACATCTGGTTTCTGTGAAAGAATAAAATCAACCCATTTTGCCCATAACTTATAGCCTATATATAATATATTTCCCACATAACCTATATAATATATAAGTTATCAATATATAGCTGCTGATTTTAAATCACTGTTGGAAAATCCAATTTAAGATGGTAGTTTTGAAACATGTCTAGCTAGTCTAAACTGGTTACTAGCTGTTTCAAGCTAGCCATTCCAAGCAATAGACAATCTGGGATGGACCAATATAGGCCTACCAGCTGGTCATCCCAGCTTCTCAAGAAAGTTTCTGAATTATAGTGTTATGGAATAAAACATTCCAAAACACTATTGTTTTAAACATTATTAACTTTAAAATTGTTCGTTTCATTTTAAGTATACATTGGTGGTACCTGAAAGATGTCATTGGCACATTTGCGGCAGAGGTTGTGCTGGCACGGTAAGATTACCACCGGCTTGGTGAAGATCTCAAGACAAATGGGGCATATCAGCTGCCTCTCTAAACTCTCCATGGTCTCGCGCGTTCTAGGGCACCAATAATCCAAACCCACGCTCATCACGCGGAGCGCACGCGCCTGGCGAACACACTCAGGTGTGTGTTGTTCTGTTTATTTTTTTTTAATTTTCTTTCAGAAGAAATCCAGTTGTAATGCTGTCTCGCCGTGTGGTACTTGTAGGCCGCTCCGTCACCTTCCTCCACGCGCTCGTGTAGTGTCTGGTCTGTTTTTAGCATGGGTACGTAAAGGTTGCCATGATTACGTGACCATATATGAAAACGGCTGCGCGAGACTGGGCAGCTGTCTGCCCCCACCACACGTTCGCAATCCTCCCCTATCCGGGAATCACACGCGCACCCCTGGAAACCAGCCTGCGGCGTGAGAAAACCACTACAGTCCTCTGGTCTTCCAGACCACTCATCTCTTCCAATGCAAGTTTAAATGTTAAGTCCGATTTTAACGTTTCATTAGACGATTTTCTTGTTAAATTTGGAGTTAAGTCTACTATATGATGTAAAAGGACATACCACTGACATAAAGTACCTTAGCACTTCCATGTTTTTGTACCATGTTACAGTGGAATATAATGTTAATACCATAGTAGCCTACATAAATATGATAATAATTTGGAACACCATAATTTAAAACTTTGGGGAGACTTGACTGAGTTTGTTTCTTATGGTCTCACAAACTCGTATGCTTCATTTTAAGGTTTTGTAGACAAATGTGCAATTAGGCCTATTATTACTAATACTGACATTTTATTTGTTTATTTATTATGGGGGAAAAGCATTCATTCATAAATATTTATTTATTTATGAATGAAAAGCATTTTACAAGTGGTCATATATACAGTATCCCTCTGATGTTTATTGAGCCCCCAACACTCAAGACAGTCAGAATGTCTACTGAAGGTCATCAACTTACTATTACTTCAGGAGTAAAAGTTTAAATCAGTTTAGAGAAGATGAGGCATGAGGTGGAGGTGGATTTTGAAGGAGTTCCCTTGTTTGATGCTTTTCATTCATTAGGCCTATATGGTCTATGGTGTGTGTATATATATATATATATATATATATATATATATATATATATATATATATATACCATTCAAAAGTTTGGAAACATTACTATTTTTAATGTTTTTGAAAGAAGTCTCTTATGCTCATCAAGCCTGCATTTATTTGATCAAAAATACAGAAAAAAAACCCTAGTAATATTGTGAAAGATTACAATTTAAAATAATGGTTTTCTATTTTAATATACTTTAAAATATATTTTTTTCTGTAATGCAAAGCTGAATTTTCATCAGCCATTACTCCAGTCTTTTGTGTCACATGATCCTTCAGAAATCATTCTAATATGCTGATTTGATACTCAGTTATTAACAAAGTTGGAAACAGTTGTGTTGCTTAATATATTTTGGAAACTGTGATACTTTTTCAGGATTCATTGATGAATAAATAGTCAAAAAGAACAGTATTTATTCAAAACAGAAATATTTTCTAACAATATAAATCTTTACTATCACTTCAACAATTTAACATATCCTTGCTGAAAAAAATGTATTAATTTCTTCCAAAAAGAAAGAAAGAAAGAAAAAAATACTGACCAGTATTTTTTTGTAACAATATACAGTAGTGTATATTGTTACAAAAAATGTAATTTAAATAAATGCTGCTTTTTTAAAACTTTTTATTCATCAAAGAATCCTGAAAAAAAGTTTCACGTTATAAAAAAATATTAAGCAGCACAACATTTGTTCATCAATCAGCATATTAGAATGATTTCTGAAGGATCATATGACACTGAAGACTGGATTTAATGATGCTGAAAATTCAGCTTTGCATCACAGACATAAATTATATTTTAAAGTATATTATAATAGAAAACCATTATTTTAAATTGTAATAATATTTTACAATATTACTGTTTTTTTTTTCTGTATTTTTGATCAAATAAATGCAGGCTTGATGAGTAGAAGAGTCTTCTTAAAACATTAAAACTAGTAATGTTTCCAAACTTTTAAATGGTAGTGTGTATATATATATATAGAGAGAGAGAGAGAGAGAGATGGCAGTACACAATTATTCAATTTTACATTCACAGATCACAAAAGGATGTTGTGCAAGGAACATCTTTTTTTAACGGGTTAAGGCAGCCTATACTAAACACTACTATACTACTACATTAGCTCACAATTACTGAAAAACAGTGTTAGAGCGCCATCTAGTGGTTATACTTTATATTTTCACAATCTCTAAACTTGTGGACCTTTTTATTATGGACATTTTCTAGATAATGCAGGTGTATCACACTAAGGGACACACCACCAGTATTAAACATGTCTCGCTTAACAAAAAAAAAAACAAAAAAAAAAAACAGGAAGTATAACAGTTATTGTGTCTACACACTGTGAAATGGCAGAATCCAGTGTTTCTTTGGCTCAGGATCAGTTCAACTGCTCTATCTGTCTAGATCTATTGAAGGATTAAGTGACAATTCTCTGTGGACACAGTTACTGTATGAACTGTATTACAGGCTGCTGGGATCAGGATAATCAGAAGAGAGTCTACAGCTGCTCTCAGTGCAGACAAGACCTGTTTTAGGTAAAAGGTGAGTTTTGAGCAGAAGAACAACTGCTGACTGCTGGAAGAGCTGTTCAGTTAGGACTCTCCTCCAATCCAATCGTAGAACATTGTGTTCAGTAAGGTAGTATACTCATATATGAATCTAATTTTCTGGTTTTCTTGTTGTTTGTGTAAAGTTTTCAGTCTCTCTCTGTCCCTCCTGGATCTACAGACTCACCCAGAATCACTCTCTGTTCTCGTCTCTTTTGATGAAGTTGGTAAATCTGTTTCTCATCTGAGAGAGAAACTGGAGGAGTTCTGCAAGAGAAGAGATAGAAATTATATCTTGCAGAAGAAAAATACTGGAGACACATAATTTTTGAAAGAAGTCAAATCAATTAAAATTGACATGGAATTGTTTAAATTTTGTTTCACAGAGTTTTCACAGAGAATATCTGTTGGTTTTCTAAGTGAGATACATCTAGATCATTCCCACTCCTGAATATGAGCTCCTACAATTTAAGTAACAAGATGAGCACACATGCACAGAGAGAGAAAACGTTAAACACGGCTGACAACTCAGGTCAGTGGGGGGTGGGGGGAGTGCCCTTTGCGGTCACATCGCGTTGCCCCCGCATTCCCATTTCTATCCCACCCGGAACACGATTTCTACCGCGGGAGAACAATCGACCCCCACCGAAACGTGATTTCAGCCGAGGGAGAAACCCACAACTCAGCACATGGCTGTCTTTGTTTGTGTTGGTCATGTGCTCCTCTAGTCCTGCCTCCTTGTTTCCTGTTACTACGCCCTCTTCCTTAGTCCTCCTTAGCTGATTGTGCCTCTTTCTCTAATTTCTTTGCTGTTTTTTTGCACGCTTTCATTGTGCATTGTGGTGTGTTTCTGTTGTTTATCCTTGCTCTAGTCCTAGTCTTGTTTTTGTTGTCTCTTTGTGTCTTGTTTTGTTATTGTGAGTCTTTTGTTTGTTTTCCTGTCTCGCCCTGTATCCTAAGACTTCCTGGCCACTGATGTTCACTGCCTGGCAGCAAGATCGGTGCTTCATCTAAAATATCATTCAAGTTTCTGGTTCCTTGGGTTCCTGCCCGGTATTCAGGACCCAGCAGGATGAGCATCAGGGTAGTTCCCCCTGCTACTGCCCGGGAAAGAAGGGCTCACCAGCGGGGGCTGGGATCACGTCGCCAGCAAGGACAGGATGTTGGATCCTTCGCCCAGTTTTTCTGGACAATGGCAGGGGCATTGAGTATCAAGCCGTGGCTCTCAAGAACGTTTTCAACCTCTGTCTGGATGACCCGTTACCTTAGTGCAGTGTTTCTCAACCCTGGTCCTGGAGGACCCCCAACACTGCAGGTTTTGTCTTTCTCCCCAATTAAACACACCTGATTCAACTCATCAGCCAATTAGAAGAAACTCCACTACCTGAAATGAGTGTGTCAGACAGAGGAGACTTTCAAAATGTGCAGTGTTGGGGGGGTCCTCCAGGACAGGGTTGAGAAACACTGCCTTAGTGGAAGATGAAACTGCTGAGGAGTATAGATTTATAGAACTTCTCCAGATATCTGCTGTGGCGAGAGGGGCGTGGTTTAGCGAGGTCTGCAATGGGAGAGAATAGCGGGAGACGCTTGGTAAGTGAGTGGGTTGAATGCAAATCACAAACACCTGTTTCTCATTCCAGTGATTGGCGCGGAGACAGGATAAAACGCCGTGGGAAGCAGGAGTGTGTGAGAGAGAGGGGAACTGCTGACTGAGGCACGTCAAGTTACTTGGAGTGAAGCCCTTGTGGATTGTGTATACCAAACCTGGAGTGAAGCCCTTTGTGGATTATTTATTTTTGTTGTTGTGCGCTGCACAGTCTTCCTGTTGAACCTTTTTCAAGTCAATGAAAGCTCAGTCAGCAGTTATTCGTCGACCCTGTCCTCTTCCTTCCCCATTATGAACTTAACTGTGCTACATCTGCATCTTCGCAAGGAGGGGAAGGTGAATCACTACCATCAGAACCTGCCTGCAGGGACCATCCCACTCCTCCCTCCCTTGTCAAGTCCAGGACCCTCTACTGACTCCCACATTCAAGTGAAGGTCGAGAAGGAGGGCAGTTAAGTCTGTTCCAAAGTCCACTCCTGTCATTCCAGAGCCAGTCAAGTTCGCTCCAGACACTCCTGAGCCAGTCGAGCCTGCTCCAGCCATTCAGAGTTAGTCAAGCCCGCTCTAGTCATTCCAGAGCCAGTCAAGCTCGCTCCTGCCAGTCAAGTTCACTCTAGTCATTCCTGAGTCAGTAGAGCACAAATTTGAATGCCCTCATAAGCAAAAGAAGAAGGCCTATGTTGGCAAGTCAGATGCTTTTATCTGAGCACAGTCTAGTGCCGGCTCCAGTCCATGAGCTTATCAGTGCAGCCCAGGAGAGTTCTCCAAGTCAAGTCCAGTGGCTGTCCTTGCTGCCCCGGAGGATGTTTCAGCAGCCCTCGAGAGCACCCCTAAGTCAAGTCCAGTGTTTGTTCCTGAAGACAAGGAGTCAGTTTCAGCAGCCCCCGAGGGCGCCCCTGAGTTAAGCCCATTGTCTGTAGCTGCAGCCCTGGAGGGTGTTTTAACAGCCCTCGAGAGCACCCCTATATTAAGTCCAGTGTTTGTTCTTGAAGACAAGGAGGGCACTTCTGAAACAAGTCCAGTGTCTGTCCCCGAAGCCCTGGAGGGTGTTTCAGCAGTCCTTAAAAAGGAACCCCCTGAGCCAGTTTCAGTATCTGTTCCTGTATCCCCTGAACCCATTTCCCAAACAGTCTCCCTCCTTGCTAGTGCGGTCATGGCCCCTGAATTCATCCCAAGGTCCTTCCCCAATCAAGAGTTTGTCCCTAAGACTGTTTTCTAGCAATAACGCCATTTTCAAGTACCCACCATTGGAGTGAGTTCATGTTCCTAGAAGGACCATCAATCCTATTCCTACCCATTCCACCCTCTGTGTTTCCTGGTCATCAGAATTTTCCAAAGCCGGCACCTCCCTGTACCCCCCTGGAAATTAGTGTGATTGTATCCATCTGATCCTCAAGTGCTGTTCCCTTTTTCTATTTTGCTTCTTTCCCTCATGTCTTTGCTGGTTCATTGCGTGCGTTCATTGTGCATTGTGGTGTGTTCCTGTTTCTGCCATTTATCCTGGCTCTAGTCCTGGTCTAATCCTGGTCTTCATCACCATCTCCCATCTGGTGCTGCCTCTTCCTCTACAGTCCACAAGGCCATTGTCACTCTGGACTGGTCTCAGTAATCATCCTACCTGCCACCCTGGTCAGACAGGGGCCATACTTGACACTGAGCCATTGATGTTGCCATTGATTTCTCAAACAATACCACAATTCCATAGTCTTTACATTTGTATTCCTTAATAAATAAATTACCAGCAACAGTCTTTTGAGTCAGGGAGTGTTGGGAATAGCGAAAGCCGGTTTGGTGTTTTTTTTTTTTTTTTGTTTGTTTGGTTTTTTTTTTGCTGGTAGCACTGAAAAAGAACCACAGAACAGGCAAACAGAGAGACCTTTATGTTTGGAGCTGCTGGCATACATACACACACAGTGAGTCACAGACTGAGAGAAAAGAGAGATTATTTTGTATGGAGAGAGAATCCATCCGTTTTCAAATAGGAACTGTAGGAATTACAGCTGGTGTAGTTTTTTTTTTTTTTTTTCTGCATTAACTCCCCAAAACACATACACAAAAATAAACTGGCCTGTGTCTGATCTCACACATATTGTGGGAGTGTGGGGAAGCCGTTTCAAATGGTTATAGGTTCAAACCCTGCAAAGGTGTTTTTCCCTGAGCAAAGAACAAAATGGTTTAAAAGGGTTTGTCCCTGTAAGAAATGTACTGTAAAAGTGTTTCTCATCCCTGCTCCAGGAGGCCTCCCAACACTGCACGTTTTGGATAATTTGGTTAAAAGCAGTTGGCCAGCAGACTACCCACCAGAGCGCCTTAGTAAACTTCCAAAGAGGCCACAAAATGACTTACAATTATTTTACTATGGTAAAATATTTTTTAAATAATAGTTTAAATATATACAAAACAACAACCCATTAATAATCAATTTTATATTTTCATTTAGTCCCTGAAGAACTTACTATTATTATTATTATTAAAGAGCATACAGCTCTTCTGGAAACATGAAATTAATTAGCTTATTAAAATATATTAATTGTTCCAGATTTTGGTTGATAGGAAAGTTTGTTATGATTACAGCAGAAGCACCAGATGAATCATCCTACATGTAAAGATCTTCAAATATTGTCTTGGAAAGTGGAGGGGCTTGAAGTCAACATTTAGCCAATTTATTTATACAGAAACAAATCGCTTATTTTTCCATGTTAAAAGAAGGATGTATATTACCACGCCATTAATGCACACTACATGTATTATCATATAAATTAGTCTTTATTTATTGTTTACAATATACACTTTTTTTATTTTGTAAACTGAGCATATCACTTTTTGCACTATTTATTTATTCATTCATTCATTTATACATATTTTGGTGTGTGTGTGTGTTAGCAGGACTGAGTCATGTTACAGTAGGCTAATATTCAATACTATTTAGAGCGGATAGGGTGGATAATATGCACACTGGGATGCAGGGTTTGTCTCAAAGGCTTGAATGGGCCAAGTAGGTTTGTAGTGTAAACATGCAGGCTGTTGCTTAATTTTCATTTGAGCTACCTCCACTGGGCGTGACTTTCTGAAAATCTTGAACACTCGCTTGTTCTCGTGTTATCTCCTCATTACATGCCATATCTCTCATTGGACTCTGATATTTAATTTGTGCGATGATGATAAGTGCTCTTTCACTTTTATAGTGACCGTCGCAAAACCTGGACATATCGCGTGAAGTGCTTTGTAAACCGGACCACTCTTCTATGTTTTTCACTCAGAGGCTCTTTGATAATGTTGGAGTATTTATTGACGATCTTTCTGGGCTTTATCTCCGTGCTGCTGTTGTGCGTGTTCTGCGAACGGAGGCGGTGAGTTTTTATAAATGTATTTTGCTGCTGGTTGAGAACGTAACATGTAGCCGATTTTATTTATTGTAATAACTGATGAATGCATTGTTTAAATGAATCATTGTGTCTAGTTGTGATTATGCTACCTATTTGTAGAGTGCATTTATCATTAAGCATACGTCTTTTGATTAAAGTGACTTGTGTTTTGTTATAAATCAGCACATTCCTGATTAGGAATTGCAAGCAAGATGAAACTGAACGTTACAATCGTAATTTAACACTTAAAATACATTTTAAGCCGATTTGGCAAGGAAGTGTCTGCTAAGACCATATGAATAATTCACAGCAGGGCTGGTATCTTGTTTACTCATAGTTCACCTCAGTTTGAAATTGAACCTTCCATTGATGGGTAGTCCAGCTCATGGTCGGGAATCGGTTCTTTAGAACAATTCGAGCTGATTCAGTGAACACATTACGTCATCGCGTTGTTCCTGACATGCCAATCTGGCCACTGGTCTGTCAATATAGAGATCTAGGTAGCATATCATGTACGTACATACACTCTCTAAAATATTCTAATAAAGACATATGCAGTAGAGACATACATTCTCATTTTATTTATTACACAGTTTTATGTTTATAATGTGTTCCAGTTCAGATTGTGTAGTAGCCATGATTTGGTTTATAAAAACATGAAGTAATGAAAAACTCTGCCGGGGTTCAGAATTTGGCACAACACCTGTTTTGTGAACTGGTTTAAATCAGGGGTGTCCAACTCTGTTCCTGAAGATCTACCTACCTGCAAAGTTTAGTTCCAACCCTGATAAAACACCCCTGAATCAGTTAATTAAGATCTCCAGGAGCACTTGATAATTCCAGACAGGAGTGTTGAGCAGGGCTGGAGCTGAACTCTGCAGGAAGGTCACCAGGAACAGGGTTGGGCACTCATGGGTTTAAATGATTCATTGAAAAGATTCATTCGACTCAAAAGAACGATTCATTCTCCAATCAGATATTGCAACCCAAACCTTAAGGGCTTAAAACTGCTTTATTTGCATGTTAAAATAACGATGTGCATTACCACATTATTGATGCACTACATGTATTACAACACGTGTGTTCTGTTAATCTGAAAATTAAAATCTGTACCAAATTTTTGTGTACTACTTGAGGAATAAGGTCAAAAGGTGGTGGTCTTTCTTTCTTTCTTTCTTTTTTTTTAACCTGGTTTCCCTTATTTTGTTTGCCTGTCTCTGCAATAAGGCTATGTACTTTGCACAGTGTTTTCACTGTATGTCAGGACTTAACAGGTTGTCAGAAGTTCTATTATTTTATATTCCTCGTTTACTGGTAAATATCATGCCAGTTTACCCACCTATGATGTTGTTTTTTTTTTGTTTGTTTGTTTTTGTTTTGTTTTTTGCATGTATATTTTGTTCTAGGGCTTTCAGTTAGATGCCCTTTGTTCAGTTAATCGGTTGCAACCTCAGAAGGAAGTTTGGAGAATAAATTCCCAAAGGACGCTCCATCCTTTTCTGGTCAGCCTTGAAAAGTAGGTCATGGGTAGATATACATCAACTGTAGATCACTGAGATCATTAAACAGTATTCTCAGTTAATAAATCCTGGCTTTGTCATTTAAAAGATTACTAGCAGAAAAACAAACTGAAAAGCAATGAAGGATTTTGTTCAGCACAATTATGTCATCGCTTTCCCACAAAGACATTATCAAGAGAACAGAGTTGGAAGAGTTTGTTTGAGTTTGTGCGTTTGTCTAGGAGAGCTGTTTACACTGACATACAATGGCAGTCTCTCAGGCCTCGAAAACACAACTGTTACATTGGGTGTGCATGTTACAGGAAGGACGGTGAACCCCCACTGATTAAAGGCTGGATTCCATTCCTGGGAAAAGCTCTAGAATTCAGAAAAAACTCTCAACAGTTCCTTACACAACTACAGCAGGAACATGGAGATGTTTTCACAGTGCTTATTGCAGGTATACTCGACACATTTATTTAACATAACTTACACAAATTAGGTAATTTTTTTTTTTTTTTCAAATGAGGACTTCTTCTGACTTTAACAAAATTTTGTTATATTTAGCTAACATGTAGTTTCCTTTTGCTCTTCCTCTGAGACACTGTTATTGTGCAACATGCTTGCACATATTTATGGTAATAAAAAAGATATGGTCATGAAAGATGTTGTCAGAATAGCATTTGGATAGCTGGCAAATAACATGGACTTTTTTAACATAAAAAATAGATTAGTTTTTATAAAAATGTGAAAGTTAAAGTGTATATTTTAGATCTTAGTTTTTTCAACATTTTTAATTACTTGTTTTTGTTGTTCATTTCAGTGGTCCAGTAGTTTCTCAATTAATTTGAGGTGATTAATAGATTTCAGTTGCAGTTGCTAGGTAATGTTTTTTACTGATCCAAGTCCGGAACAGTATCAATATTTGCTTTCCTTGAAGTTTAAATTATTATTTTATTTTATTTATTTTATTAAGAAATCTAAACCTGCAACACCAATTGCAAGTTACATGTTAATGGAATATTTAATGTTAGCTCTGAGTATGTAATAGTAATAGAGATGTTAGCAAACACATTATACTTTTTTTTTTCTTCTTCTTCTTCTTTTTTTTTTTGTCTGAAGCAACACACTGACGTGATGTCATAACATCTACCCATTCATGTTTGTGTGTTTCTTTAGGGAGATACATAACATTTATAATGAATCCTCTCCTGTACCCGTCTGTGATTAAACATGGGAAACAGTTGGATTTCCACACATTTGCAGACAGCGCAGCATCCAGGACGTTCGATTACCCATCGGTACAGAGCGGCCAGTTCCCTGGAATGAGTGACAGCCTCCAGAGGTGCTACACTCTGCTGCAGGGTCCTGCCCTCGACCCACTCACGTTCAGCATGATGGGAAACCTGCAGCAGGTCCTGCGACGCCGTTTTCTGTCCAGTGAAGAGTCTGGGCCTGATGCCGATTGGAAAGAGGCAGATCTATATGAGTTCTGTAAATGCGTAATGTTTCAGACCACGTTTAACACGCTATACGGACATTCGTCAAATCTGCGTCTGGATCAGCTGCGAGAGGACTTTGAGAAGTTTGATGCCTCTTTCCCTTTACTAATAGCCCATGTGCCCATTGGCTTGCTGGGGAAAACGAAAGAAATTAGAGAGAAGCTGAAAAGATTTTTTTACCCTCAAAAAATGGCAGAATGGGAGGGTCCAAGTGAGTTCATACAGAGCCGAGCAGCCCTGTTCCAGCAGTATGATACGCTTCAGGACAGAGATAAAGCAGGTGACTCACTCACATGCATGCACACACACACACACACAAACATACAGTACACAATCAGAGAGAAAGTCTGAGATCCTTCTTGGATGCCCGTATATGACTGTTGATGGTTTTGTTGATGATAAATGTCTCGCCTACAGAAGGATATTAATATTCCCATGATGACATGCAGAACCCTGGTCTTTGGTTTTTGTGCTAAACTTTTTATGCACCAAAAGAGATTCTTTAAATACTAAATAAATGTAAAACTATTCTCACAAAAGGTGTTTACACAGCCTTTTTAATGACTCTTTATCAGAGGCAGCATAAATACAATCCTTAAATATGCATTAACCAACAACATTAAACAAATTAAATAATTTCTATTTTGTTTGTTTAAAGGTGCTCTAGAATTAAAAATTGAATTTACCTCGGCATAGTTAAATAACAAGAGTTCAGTACATGGAAATGACATACAGTGAGTCTCAAACTCCATTGTTTCCTCCTTCTTATATAAATCTCATTTGTTTAAAAGACCTCCGAAGAACAGGCGAATCTCAACATAACACCGACTGTTACGTAACAGTCGGGATCATTAATAGGTACGCCCCCAATATTTGCATATGCCAGCCCATGATCGAGGCATTACACAAGGGAAGCCAGTATTAACGTCTGGATGTGCACAGCTGAATCATCAGACTAGGTAAGCAAGCAAGGACAATAGCAAAAAACGGCAGATGGAGCAATAATAACTGACATGATCCATGATAACATGATATTTTTAGTGATATTTGTAAATTGTCTTTCTAAATGTTTTGTTAGCATGTTGCTAATGTACTGTTAAATGTGGTTAAAGTTACCATTGTTTCTTATTGTATTCACAGAGACAAGAGCCGTCGCTATTTTCATTATTAAACACTTGCAGTCTGTATAATTCATAAACACAACTTCATTCTTTATAAATCTCTCCAACAGTATAGCATTAGCCGTTAGCCACGGATCACAGCCTCAAATTCATTCAGAATCAAATGTAAACATCCAAATAAATACAATACTCACATAATCCGACGCATACATGCAGTATGCATGATGAACACTTTGTAAAGATCCATTTTGAGGGTTATATTAGCTGTGTAAACTTTGTTTATGCACTGTTTAAGGCAAGCGCGAGCTCCGTGGGCGGAGAGCGTGAGCATTTAAAGGGGCCGCAGCATGAATCGAATTAAAAATTAATTAATAAAAATCTAGGGGGTATTTTGAGCTGAAACTTCAGAGACACATTCAGGGGACACCTTAGACTTATATTACATCTTGTATAAAAATTTTCGATGGCACCTTTAATATTGTTTGTTAGTTTTTAGTTCGTTACCCAAAAATGGAAATTCTGTCATTAATTACTCGCCCTCACACCCGTAAAGGCCTGTACACACCGGGACGAATATCACACCTGTTTATCGCCAGCGTTTTTCAAGACGTTTTTTGTGCTTGAGCGCCACCAAGTCATGTTTTACTGTAACTTCAGCAGCTCCAGGCACGTGAACAAAAGCGCCACTCTCATTGGTCTGCCAGTTTTCAATGCTGCGCGTCAAACCAAAAAACAAACCCGAGGTGTTTTTTAAAAAATGCCGCTTTTATGCCTTGCGTTTTTCGCGTCGGTGTGCACACTCACATTGGCGCCCTTTGTTTAGTCACGAGGCGTTAAACGTCGGCGATAATTGCATGCGATATTCGTCCCGGTGTGTACAGGCCTTAATCATCTTCGGAACACAAATTAAGATATTTTTATTAAATCCAAGAGCTCTCTGACTCATCCATAGACCGCAATATAATCAGCATTTTCAAGGCCCAGAAAGGTACTAAAGAAATCGTTAAAATCCGTCTCTTACGCAGTTGACGTAGTGAACGCAGTGCAGCGCTTCAGTGTTCAAAGTCAGAACGCTGACTCATTATTGGCCAGCTCCTGCGTCAGCATCACACGCATGCGTCATGCTGCTCACAAGTACAGCGTCACCCAATACTGAGCCGGCGTTCGGATGTAAACACGGAAGCATGCTCTGTGTTCACTACGTCAACTGCGTAGGACACTGACATGGGAGAGAAGAAATTTTTGAATAAAGTTGTTTTTTTTCTCATAAAAAGTATTCTTGTCACTTCATATAATTACGGTTGAACCACTGTAGTCACGTGGACTATTTTAACAATGTCTTTACTACTTTTCTGGACCTTGAATGATGGTAATTACGTTGCTTTCTATGGGGGATAAAAAAAACCTCTTGGATTTAATGAAAAATATCTTAATTTGTGTTCCGGGTGTGGAACGACATGAGGGTGAGTAATGACAGAATTTTCATTTTTGGGTGAACTATCCCTTTAATTCAGGGGTTCCCTAACACATTCCTGGATCCTCCCCAGCACTGCACATTTTGCATGTCTCCTTTGTCTGACACACCCATTTCAGGTCTTGGAGCAGGGGTGGGGAACGTTGATCCTGGAGGGCCACTGTCCTGCAGAGTTTACACAGGAAGCTAATCAAGGTCTTCAGGATTACTAAAGTTACAGGCAGGTGAGTGTTTTTTTTCAGGGTTGGAGCTAAACTCTGCAGGACAATGGCCCTCCAGGATCAACGTTTCCCACCCCTGTCTTGCGGTGTGTTCCAAACAAGATATATCACCCTCCAAATGGCACTTCGGAGTGAAAACCATCATTGACGCCATATTGAAGGGTCATTCCAAACTGAAGTGCTCAAAACTGGCCACTTCAAAGGGCCCTTCGGAATGAAGAATTTCGAAGGGTACAACTGTTGGACACTTCGAGCCCCCATGATCCTTTGCACAGGGAAGTTGTTTGATGTCACAGAATGGGTACAGAAGGTTAGGAGTTCTATTTCATGAGACAGGAGACACTGCAGTACTGAACATTGAACGGCCCATGCATGTGGATTTGGATAAAACATTAATCAATTTGATGCCGTGCCCGAACGCCGTTTATCCCTTCACAGTGGCGTATAGTTGACAGGCATGCAGGGCTATTGAATTATTTTTCTTATTATCATGCTGCTTCTATTATTAAATTAAAATTGCAATTCATCCGCTATCTGCTATCATGCCCCGCGATATCATAGCGCATCACCGCATAACCGATGCGCTGCGAGGACAATACAATATTAGTTAGCTTACTCCTCATTTAAAGGTGCTAAAGAGGATGTTTTGTTTTATACATTTTTGCAATATTACTTGAAACTGTCTTTACTAACTGATAAAAGACTATTTATTAGGTGCACTGAAAGGAATAATATATACATCATCTGTGCACGAGGTAGGGCCTTAAAAACATCAGCCAATCGTTTACGCGATCATCGCGTTAAAGATTGTTACTGCGCGCTCCAGTAACTTTCCACACTCCACAGGCGCCGCATGCGATGTTTTTGTCAGACAGGAGTAACAACTGCAGATTATGAGTTACCTGCGGTGAGTCCGACATAATGAATCCACTAACACGATACAGCGAATTCCTGTGGTAAACACTTGTGTCCCAATACTCGTGGCACGAGTTTTGGGAGGCGTTCCCTCGAAAGGAGGGGGGTTGTTCTTACGCATGCGCTCATTTCAAAAACTCACTAACAGTCTTTGGTTTCTCAGTCGACGAAAAGATCCTCTTTATCACCTTTAAAGAACAACTTGTTTAACAAGAAATACTTCTCGACTCACGAAACGTACTATTTTTCTTTCTCACTATGAGCCACAAGAGAAATATTAAGAAAATAAATGAGATTAATCTCTCATTGTCTCTAAGAGAGCGCCGTTATTGCAGCGTCGGATGCCAAAAGCTCAGTCCGTTTTTACTTTCAGTTTCTGTAGTGAATAGGCCTAACTGACTGGAGTTTGAGACTTCTTCACCGGCAAGGTTTGCACATTGTTTGTGTGATATCAACTGGCTCGCCTTCATGGTTCAAAATGGAAATATTTTCAATATTGCGACGTGGCATTTTTCTTTATCATCAGTTGCTCGCAAAATGATGGACACTGATTCACATATCGTCCACGTCATTTCCCGTGATAATAAACCCTCTACTGCACACATGTTGATGGCACATGAAAAAAAAATATTCCACATCATTTTTTGGTTAATTTGGGAACATTTTATTGATAAAATAAAACCCCAACCCCAAAATATTTTCCGTTGCCTCAGGGCAACGTTGTGCGACAATGGAACAGAGTCATAGAGAAAATTATCATCAAAATCAAACATTTAAAAAAAAAATTCAAGAAATCATTAAGTAAAAAGGGAAAAACACTTGAAAGACATTGATATATTGAATTTGATACATGCATATGTCTGTATCATGTAGTGTGCTATGCCATATAATGTACTTCATGTACGGAATGAAATCTTATTACGAAACTTCAAAAAGCAGTTCTTCTCTGCTGTGACATAGTGGTGTATGTTACAATTTTGCACATCGCTTTGGGTGTTCCTGCACACCCAGGAACCTTGCATTTTCCCTTCTTATAATACATTGCCAATGTGAGGTATTGTCTAAAATCTCGAAAATTACCCCAACGAAAAGAAAAACTGAATTTCTGAACATGCAAAATAAAAAAACTTCATAAAACCTGACAAAAGGCTTCTCTTCATACACACATATTTTTTTTATGTACAGTTCATGTCGTTTTAAATAAGATTACTAAAGCAAATAATTTTGCCGCCTTCTCACACCATGTGCTCCTGTGACCATGTCCCAGAACAGGACGTCCCACCTTTAAATGGTGCTTGATATTGACTCCAACGCTGTGCTGTAGAGGGTTAAGTGAATTATTAAATAAATGAGTAAATAAACAACAAGCAAACTTAAACTTGTTTGCTTAAAATTTCTGTGAATAATTTGCTCAGGCAGGTACAAAAACGTTTTGTAGGCCTACTTGCAAAAAAAAAAAAAATAAATAAATTCTTGCCCCTCCTACCTCGAGAGTCAAATGTCGCCCATGGACACAATATACATTATATTTAAAGTAAAATACCGGCAGTAGCTTATAATGTTACTACAGTAAATGAATGCGTATTTATACAAAGAGTAAACCGGGGAAAAAGACAAAGGTGCATCCTTGATTGTCACGTTAAGATGACGGAGAAGTGCATTCCAAAAAAAGTGTTTTTGGAATGCCCTACATCTCTTCAAAGCTCTCACTCCGGAGGGTAAACATAGGGATGAGCCCTTCCGAATGAAACACAGGTTGAGAGTCTCGACTAATGAGCTCATGATCTGAATCAGTGTGTTTGATTAAGGATACATGGGGAAACTTGCAGTGTTAGGGAGGCTCCAGGAATGTGTTTGGGAACCCCTGCTTTAATGTATATTGTATTAAATATACATATTAAGTGCATATTTAAGTCTCGCAGTTAGTTGTAATCTGCATAGTTTTGAGTCAATAAAAAGAATCGGATCATAAGTCATTCATTGGTTCAGGAATCAGACTACACTAGTCGCTAATCTGTTTTACACTGAAGATTGACAACAATACATGATGAATATAATAATATTGGCAGCCTAATATTGGTCTATAAAAACCAATACAGCATTCTTCCAGTCTTTCAATGTTTATGCTTCAGCCTATTTCAGTTAGTAGCCAGGGTTAAGCCTATTCTAAGTTTCATTAAAATGTTTAATCTAAAATTCATTTTTTATTCAGTTAATTCAGTTGATTTTTAATAGTTTAAGTTTTAACACCGTTACAGTTGCAAATGTTTCAAAACCATGGTTTGAAACAGTGAGAGGTAAGGATACACCCTCCAAACCACTGATTTCAAACAAAAGATTTCGAAAGGTTTTTGAAGCTTTCATGAGGCACTTTCGAAAGTGCCTATCATTAGTGCCACCAGTGTTGTGATAGTGTGGTTATCTGTGCATGCAGTGAAGGTTAGTTGAGGTTTTAGCAGAATTTAGTGCTGATTTGACTATTGTTATTGAAACATAACTGTTGTGTTGACAGACTAAGAGATTTTGGTGTTTCCCCATTCAAGTAGAAAGGACTTGCATAGAAAATTCCTGTCCTGGGGTTTTGCCAAGATGACTGCTAACTTGTTGAGTCTGGACTTTTTGACCTCAGTTTCTTTTCAGTATGCTGGAATGCTGGAAGCAGGATGTGACTGTACAAATAAAGAATTGGCTCACAGTGAAAGCTCATCATGACTGTGCTGTATTGTTTCATAACTTCTCATACTTTTCATCACACTCATAACTTCTTACTTTCTCTATCCATAGCACATCATTTGCCATGCTGTGGGCATCAGTGGGAAACACCATCCCAGCGGCCTTCTGGTGTCTTTACCACCTCATCTCCTGCCCAGAAGCCCTTGCAGCAGTACGAGCAGAGATTGTGAATGTGGTTGGAGAGAAGAACATGCAGTTGATCTTCAAAGAGGACATCACAATTACACGACAACAGCTAGAACAGATGGTTTACCTGGGTAACAACACATTTTTAAACAGTAACCCATCGTCACGCATAATCATACTGTAACTGAATGAGCATTGCATATATGATCATTACAGAGACAGCATCAATTTTTTTATGAACTTGCATTGTTTTTCAGTGTAACTCCCGTGTAAATAAAGAAACAATAAATGAATGGTGCTGTAATTTTGGAGTTACTATTACAGCTTTCAGTGATTCAGACTGTCTTTTTCTCTACGCAGAAAGTTCAGTAAATGAGAGTTTACGTCTCTCTTCTGTATCGATGAACATCCGTGTTGTCCAGGAAGATTTCTGTTTGCGTCTGGATGCCCAGAATTCAATCAGCCTGCGGAAAGATGACATCATTGCTCTTTACCCACAAAGCACACACCTTGACCCGGATATATGAACAGCCTCAGGTAATGCATACTGTACCTACAGCTCTCTAGATTAGTGATTCTCAACCAAGATGACTTAAAATATTACAAGACATGGCATGTATTAAAATAAGTCAAAACCGCAAAAAAACAACAACAACATAAAAAAAACAAGGTATTTCTTATTTTAATGTACTTTTTAAACAACTGACATATTTTAAAGACAACATAAAGTTTGTCTATAAACTATCTAGTTTTAATTTAACCCTCAGCAACTTTCTTGGAAAAAAGGAAGCCTATGAAGAAGCCTAATTTTAGAAGTGTGATTTCTAGACCTGGAATAGTAGACAAGTAAAATTGTATATATTTTTTTTGTGTGTGTGTGTACAGTGCTGCTTGAAAGTTTGTGAACCCTTTGCAGAATCTGCAAAATGTTAATTATTTTAACAAAATAAAAGGGATCATACAAAATGCATGTTTTTTTTGTTTAGTACTGTCCTGAATAAGATTTTACTTTACATAAAAGATGTTTGCATATAGTCCACAAGACAAAAAAAAGCTGAATTTATAAAAAAAAAGACCCCGTTTAAAAGTTTATGTACGAAATAAGAAAATTTTGGACATCCTGTTCAAAGGTATTCACCCCTGGCTCTTAATACATCGTGTTTCTTCTGGAGCATCAGTCATTGTTTGAACCTTTTTTCAATAGTTGTGTTTGAGTCCCTCTGTCGTCCTCAGTGTGAATAGATGGATTTCAAAATCATACAGTCACTGCTGGAAAGGGTTCAAATATGCAAATGATGCTGGAAAATCAAAGAATTTGAGGGAGCTGGAGATTTTTTTTCTGAAGAACAGAGCTCAGTTTAACTGCTCAGGACAAACAAGGGACTCATGAACAACCATCAAAAAACAAAAACACAGTCGTGGATCATCTAGGTAACCACACACAGTATTGAGAATCAAGGGTACATAAACTTTTGAGCAGGGATATTTTTATAAATTCAGCTATTTTTTTATTATTATTATTTTTTGTCTTGTGAAATTTAAAATATCTTATTCAGGACAGTATTTAAAAACAAACAAAAAAAAAAAACATGCATTTTGTATGACCCCTCTTATTTTGTTAAAATAATTAACATTTTGTCATTAACATCTGTCCCTACAGCCTACACAACTACCACTTTGACACTTCAGAAAGTTCATAAAGAGATCATAAAACTAATCCATATGAATAAAGCGGTTTAGTCAATTTTCTGAAGAAAAAAAATTGCTTTATATTGGGGTGACCCCGAATAGTCGACGATTCGAATCTTCGATAGGAGGAGCCTGATTCGACTACCAATCTCACAGTCGAATCGTCGCAGAGGTGTTATGAGACGAGATATGGGGCGCTCAATAGCCTATCTGATTTTACATAGACATACCGGTTCTTTCCCAATAGGTTAATATACAGCCTATTATGTTAATACTATAAATAAAAATGTGAAAAGAAAGAAGCTTTTAAAAATTTTTAATGTGCTTGAATAAATCCAACCTGTGACCGATTTAAGTTTCACTTCGATGATCCGTGACCGGCAGATGAGCATCTTTACGGCAGGGATTAAATCTTCAACAATGTCTGGGATAAAGTGTACAATTGGATGCACTTTGAAATGGTAAAAGATGATCAAAAAAACGTATGATGCAAGTTGTGCCAACAGCTCATGTCCTAGAACTCAACAACGACAAACACTGCGGCGCGCTTCTGCCGGCCAACGAGCTGACTATAGACCTTTTTACCAGAGAAACAAGCGCGCCGCCGTTTTGTGGTAGCTCTGTACATTTCTATGGCATCGCTGTCAAAGAATAATTAGTTGGTTAAGTGGATTTACTTGTTGTAGAGTTAATGAAAGTTATCATGAGCATTGTTATGTTTGAAGCAGATGTCTTAACAAATGTCAGTAGATCGGGAAGATTTTAAAATGAGCAGTTCATTCATAAATACATAAGATCGCTGTGGAAATACAAGCCGGAAGTCAAAAGACAACCAGCGTAGCGTTGAAAAGGGGCGGGGCTACATAAGGTCTATAGCGCGTTAAATCACGTAACGCAGGGTAAAGTTAGTTCCGCTATGCGTCTACGGCTATTAGATTGATATGCTCTTTTCTCAAATATCGCTTCTTACCTTTTCTGTTTTGTCTGTTTTCCAAGTCGCTTTTGTATAATCTACAAAGAAATTATTTTCTACTGGTTTGTAGCTTGTACGGCCGCTCAGACCGTTGCTCGAATTTACCGGCAGGTGGATTCATATTACCAGCTGTCATACAGTAAAGGCTACGCAGCTCATTCAGCAATTCCCCCGATCGTATTACGTACGACGAACATTATTATATAATTTATTCATTAAAAAAATAAAAAAACTCCCAATATACTTTAATGGGGGATATAAAATCGAGATACATAATATTGTCGTGAGTTTAATATGTTTTAAAAATATAGCATGTAATCTCATATGGCATCACATCCCACATTCAAGCATATGTTATAACTAATCCTGATCGATTAAAATGATTAAACTAAGACAATTAATTTCCAACAGCACACTGTACACAACTATCAGTCTTTGCATTAATGTTGCAACAACACAATAATACTGTGTATAATACGCACTTTATGATGATGACGACAGGAAATGAGTGAGAGACTGAAGTGTTTATATCCAGAAATATCAGGGTGCGAGCGGTCCTGTTTCATGAATCAGAGGATGCGTGATAAGGGAGCTTCCAGCTGATCATTTCCCCAGACTTCGGTAAAGTTGGTTTATATTCGCACATTCGGACTTCTGATAAATTCACTTTCCAATAAATGTGCAATAAAATAATGTTTGTAAGCAGCGACATGATATTGACAACCAACGATTGTCAACTTACAACATTTTTCACAGTCGATCAAAATAGGCAAGTATTGTTTTAATGGCATATTTACTTGTGAATGTCCACTGAATGTCCAATGTAGTGTGATTAACAAGGCTATTGAATACTGATGTCCGAATGTGCGAATATAAAACCAACTTTACCCAAGTCTTCCCCAGCACGTCGCTAAAAGCACTCTATACATCCCAATGTGCATACTATCCACCCTAAATAGCACTGAATATTACACATAGACTACTATTTAGGATGTATAGTATGCACTTTGAGACGCAGACACTGTCTTGACAGCACATGGAGCGCGATAATGCACAGCCGCGCCAAACAGACACGAAGAATATAACCAGTTTAACCGCCATCACTTCCAATTATTTATTAAATTTAGCTCTTAATGAGAGCTCTGTAGTCTCACCAATAATTCACCAAAAACGTTCAAACATTTTCATGACATTTAATTCGTAAAACGACTTTGATTCCCGAGCTGGTTCTGATCGAGACTATCCATCACTGTAACCGGAAAAACTTTTACACTGCGTGGATCGTTCCGGAAGCCAAAAACCCGGAAGTGTGAAATTGGCCTATTTGAAAAGACTCAAACTGACACAGGCAGATCGCGTGAAAGACTGTATTCTCTCTCAATCAGGTAGGGTAGCTACAAGTGATTTCAAACTATTTTAGACGGATGTAATATGATTTTTGAATGTTTAGCTAAAAAGACTGCCACAGTTCAGCGTGTATTGTCTCTGCAGTTAAAAAGACAAAGTTCACAATTCTGGCTACACTTTCGTCATTTTAATAATTTCTTTCATTTTATTTATTTATTGATCACTCTGAGTTATCTAATTTAACTATTTGTGGCTTGTGTTTTGAATATATGTTCCCCTGCACTTCAGGCATTTTGCATTTTGACTTGATCATATTTCATTTTTTTTAATTAGACTATTTTCATATATTAGAACGGTATATTCTGTTCTAATTCAATTCTGTAAATTAATGTTTGATAAAAAATAATATTTTTTTTTTTGCTTTTTGGTGCATCAATGTTGCGCTGTAGATTAGTTAAAGCAATTTAGTTAAAGATTTAGCCGATGTAATTTGATTTGCCGACATATGAAATTTAGCCTATATCTAGCTATCTGTGTGGCCTTTCTGCTGTTTTTCAAGCTCAAATTCCACCCCCCCCCCCAATCTGATTCGAAATCGGATTCGACTATGTAAATCCGTAGTCGAGGACACCCCTACTTTATATAATGAACAGATTCAATTTCATCTTTTATTCATATATAAACATTGATCAGCAAACATAAACAGAAGCTCAATGAGAACAAACCTCATTGGTTCTGAGATGGTTCTCACTGCAGAACACTAGATACAGGGGGCGATGTTGGATCTAGATCCAACTCCTCCCACTTTACATATCCCTAAACTTTACATATACCCGTCTCTGCCCGCTGGATCTCGTGTGTTCTGTAGTGAGGGGCTACTGTTGGTTCTTACGGAAGCTCAAACATGTTGGTCAAGGTCAAGCAAACATTCTTGAGCTTTACCACAACTAATGTGTGTGTTGATGAATGTTTATATGTTAATAAAAGCCTAAATTATATCTGTTCAGCAAAAAAGCAGAAAATTTGGACTAAATTGCTCAATTCATATGGATTAGTTTTACAATCTCTTTATGAACTTTTTGAAGTGTCAAAATGGCAGTTGCGTAAACTGTCAATGGAGGGACAGAAATCACTCAGATTTTATTAAAAATATTTTAATTTTTATTCCAAATATGAAAGAAAGTCATATGGGTTTGAAAAAACATGACAGAATTTCAATTTTTGGGTGAAATAACTCTTTAAGAATTAGGGATGCACCGATTGGGAAATTCTGGGCCGATACCGATGTTTAACATAACATCTTGGCCGATGCCGATGTTTTTCTTTTTGTTATTTATTTCTTCTTTTGTGCCACGGAAACATACAAGTCTTTCGGGTCTTGATCACACTATCCTAGAATGAGCACAAATTCAATCAGACCAATTTATGAAACAAAAACAACCTTTAATGTCACTTTCTGGTTGACATTAGTTCTAACCTTATTTATGACAAGTTCTTTACTTTTCTGAAAAATAACATTCAAAAACATTTGACTGCTAACTAATCAATGAAAAGATTATATCTTGGTGTATCTTTGATATATCTATATCACCATATATCTGTGGTGAAAATGATTGCAGCGATGTCGCAAGCCAGTAGCTCAT